>MSJI02000679.1:3076-17555 GCA_001931905.2 Cladosporium sp. IMV 00045 | reverse complement strand
ACTTTGCATTTGTCATGGAGGACAGATATGTGGCATGCAGCAAACCCTCCTGTTACTGCTGCAAACTGTATTTTAAATTCCATCCTCTCGAGGCGGTTACAGGACGACATCATGGCAATCTGTGGATACAGTGGGGGCCTCCACGCCCACTGTACTTGACCAACGGCAGAGCCGATCGTATCATTGTGAAGATTCTTCGGCGTATGTCTGACGAAATTCGGAAGGACATATTATCCGCAATACTCCCTGGATCCTCTCGCCAAGTCAATATGTTTGACTCTACTACAGGGTTCTCGGTATCACGAGCGAACTTTGCAACGATATAGCAGCAGGCTAGGCAGCAATATCTAGACTGTATGAGATGGGATGAGTCTATGTGTAGGCAATTCAGAAGTGAACCTGATTTCAAGAAACATGGTAATAAGTAAATGCCAACCATTGTTATGCATTCGCTTTCTTGAACCATGAAGTTCAGTGTTAGTGGATACGATGAGACAAGGTCTCTCGAAGTGTGGAGAGTCATAGTCATTCCCCATTCAGGGAAACCTAAGGTATATCCACCAGACAATTTGGTTCAACGATTACCACAGCGTCATGCAAGCCTCATTTTTTTGATACTTCCTTACGACATCTACGCCGGCAGAAGGTCAGATCAGGTCTCATTCCAGGACTCCAAACTCTGCTGTGAGCAAGTATATAAGTGACAACAGCGGATGAGTGAGACGAGTGATGATACGTTCATCAGGCCACTTTTGTCTTACGAAAGACCATAGATTAACTCGCAAAACAGGTTGAGGAGGCGCACGTCATTACCGCCCTCTACTGCCAATGTGAAAAATATTCACGCAGCAATTTTATCTGATGTCTTGCATTTGTTTGACTCGCGAGACCAGCGGTCTCCAGACACGTCGGGCTTCGGCTTGCGCGACCCGCACCGACGCGGAGACGGGCAGCGCCTGAGTCAAATGGAGGACAGACCAGGAATTTGTTAGCTGTCGTAGTGAGTACTGTGGGATGAAACGCCTGTTTCTTCAGGAAAAAGCTCGCAGACAGTCCCGCGTCCGAGTGCAGATGCGGCGATGAGACAGCGCTACACGTGCTATTCCGCTGCGATCGGTATGCTGCGGCTCGCTAGGCGTTGCAAGTAGCCAGTGATTGGCGGTAGTAAGTAAGCAGTGTTGAGTGCACGGGTAAATCTTAATTAAATGCAAGGTCAAACGCGCCGATACACGCTTCCAGATCTTCTGGCTTAAGTAAGGTAGCGTGCGAGGGACCACTTCCCGCCGACAATTATTATCATAGAAGATTTAAAAGACAACGTCTCCAACTGATATCTTCGTGCAAGGCCGCCGCTTGCTACACGGCTCTTTGACGTTCATCTTGCTTCTTCCGAGGGTGGCGCATCCAGTCACTCTGCCTGTAGCATTCTACCAAACCCGCTTCATACCGATTGCACATTTCAGCTATGCGGTTGACTAAAATGGTGGAGCGCATCGAACCTGCCTATAAGCTACAGTAGGGCGATGTCTGCTACCTGCTGAATATCTATCAACAAAGGGCAAGGCGCGGTCGACTCGCACAGCTGCTGCGCTTCAATTCACTTTTCCTCTTGAGCACATTGGTCTGTTTCTTGATCAATTCAGCCTTGTGAAAGTCAATGATTAGGACGCGATTGAGCTCCGAGTTCCACAGCGTGTTCGGACGCCGAACATCACCGTGACGAACACCAAGCTCGCGGATCTTGGCATGTGACCTCTTCACAGCGTTAAGATTGTCTTGCCATTGCGACTGCGTGAGAGTCTCTCCCGCCCACGCCATCAGCAGCATATGCTGTATTTCCCCGGCCCCATGTAAGAAGTAACTCTGCGCCATGTCGATCAATCCGAGGAACACTGTAACGGCAGAGCCTTGCGCGCTGCGAAGAATCTCGTAAAATTGCCCCTCGCCAGAAACAGTGTCCCACAGCTTCGAGGTGGTTCCTTTGCCGATGAATGTGTACCCGTGAGACTCACAGCGGAGTTTGAACGGGGCCCCGGTCGCACCACACTCCCCAAATGGTTCACAGTGATGGTCCACGTCGTTGTCAAGCTGCTGCTTGAGGATGTGCACCATCTCGACAGCGGTCACCAAGTGTTTGTCCGTTTCTTGACCTTTGCGGTGATACGAGACGTTAGGGCAAGCATCATCCAGCGGAAAATTTTGTTGGAGTCCGAGCAGGCATTTTTGGGTGCAGAACGGTGACGCGTTGTGATTTCTTTGATTTCCAGCGCCCCTCTGTGATGAGATAGGACGATGAACTTGAACCTGCGGCGGCGAAGACGCGATTTGGCTAAAGTTGCGCTTGTGACGGCATGCGGTGACGTTCGGGTCCGAATCCGATGAGTCTGAGGGATCATCTTGGTCCAGTGACACACCCGGTGAAGGTGTGCAGACTGGCTGTGACCGTGTGTTGCGTCGCCGAACGTTCTGCTCGGGAGACTCGATGGGCGACGAAGGAACGTATTCCGAGCCTGGAGGTGTCTCGTACAGCTGCTCATCCGGTATTTCTGATCTTGCGTGCTCGAAGTTCGTCTCCCAAACGTGTACCACATTTTTGACCCTGTTGCGCCATGCATTGCTCCTCAGAGACGTCTCGCAGCTCATCAGGCCGAGGCACAGCAACCTCGCAACGGCAGTAACGGGATGCTGAGACATTCCATCACCCACTGACCGTACATCCTCGTTCGGCACGCAGAGACGGTAGTACAGCGTAGTCGGCTCGTCTTCGGGCACGTAAAGGAACACTAGTGCCATTCCCGTGGACAGACACGAGTACACCAGCCCTTCTTGTATCATCACATGATATTCCTGCACGAGTGCAGCCCCAGTAAGCCGCGCAGCATTGTATCTGAGTTTTTCTGCCTTGTCTGTGGGAATGGTCTCGGAATTGACCACCTCTTCCCAGAAATTCATGGGTCGCAGGCCGGCGCACAAATTCTCCGTGGACAACTTGTGCGGTGGCTTGTACTCGACAGTCATCAACAGCGTGCTCGAGTCGTCATTCATGCGGTGGACGCAGAACTGATCGGGTTGCATCCTGCCTGAGGCGGAGTTTCCCTCACGCGCTTCGGTGGTCTCTTCGTCCAGAGCATTCGCGTGACTATCGAAGCGGAAGCCACGGCCAAGTCGGAGCTCATCACAAGCTGCTGGGTTCCGGCAGAGCGCAGAGACGATATCACGGACATGGCGATCATTTCCATAACGCTCTACTCCTTCCAGATCTTTCTCGCTGCTGAGGGGTTGCGAACACAGAGAACGTCCTAGGTCTTGTAGTGCAAGAAGGGGTGAGAACAGCCGCGGCGCGTCTGCCCCATCTGGCTGCAGGTAGCGGCGTACGATGCTGTACATCTCGGTTTGCCGGGCGTCGAAATCGGTCCATTCCCGAAATCTGGTTGGGCAATACTTTCCAGTTGGCGCGGGAATGCTGCCTTTCGTTGACCGAGATGGGCATGCGACTCGTAAAGGCGCGCAGAGTAGCGAGTGACAAGCGGCTATGTATTCGTCAAAGGTCGTTTCCTGGTTGCGCTCTTCAGCTTTTTGCTGTAGCTCTTCCGCCCTTCGCTGTTGTTCTTCCGCCTGTTGCTGCCGCTCTTCCGCCCTTTGCTGTTGCTCTTCCGCACGTCTCTGTCCCTGCCGTGCCTCTTCGAGCAAAGCTTTGTAATTCGTTGGGCTATGACCAGCCATTTTACTGGAAATGGAGGTACCAACTGTGTAATGGAATTGCTGGGACGATGCCACGATGAGAGGGGCGCTGTATATGCTAGCTCGGCACACCTCTGCTGCTAAGGCTGGGATCCGTGGTCTCGAGGGCTATGATGGAGCGTGACACAAACGACTTTGCCCGGCCGCAATCAGTCGTGATTATGACAGGGTCACAAGCAACTTGTCTGCTGCAGGAGAGGTATGTTAGGTGGCTCTAGAAGTCAGGGCGCGCTTCCTCGCGATCTGGAAGTTATGACATTCTCTCCGCTATTTGGCGTGATGGGCGATATTCTCCAACCCTGCGCAAGTTAATTTCGCATTGCTGTAGGTGATCCGGTGCTCGCCATTCGTTCTGTATCTGGGGGGGAGGGGGCTATTCGCAAGGTGCAGGAGCAGGAGTGGGTGAAAGCTGATGACTGGAGCAGCTGTCGCAAGCTGTCCGGACTGCCGCGCAGAACGCCGGGAGAGTCTGGCCAACGCGACCATCCCCACACGAAGCCCGGTCACTACGTCAGCCTGGTTCTAGTCGTTGAACATGCAAACGAAACACTGTGCTCGCACTCACGCCGCCTCCAACAAGGGCCAGAAGCGAGCTTGGAGTCACTTCTTCTTCCGCTGACATCTTCATTCGTGGTGCATCAATCTAAGATTTCTTAAAACACGCGGGCTTGGGTCTTGAAAGGGCAGCACCGCAGGCCCCTCGCGCTGGAGCTTTTCAAATGGACCGCACGACCCTGCCGGTATCACAGCCCTACGGTGTGATGAGCGAAGGCGATATTACAAGCCCATCCAGAAAGAGAGAGAATTTTAGCGCGGTCACTCAACCGTCCGCCACAAATTACCCAGCGTCAGACTTGCTTGGACAAATTTGAATTGCCAAACGGTATTACACACACGAGTGGGTAGCAGGAGTCAGGCAGGTGAGAAGGGTCTTCCAAGAGCAGGATTGGGATCCCGTGAGAATGCTGGGTTGACGCCCTTCACTTGGTGTGGTCTATCAACCCGTGTTGCCTTGGGAGGCGGAGCTTGGGTTCCGAGGGAAGCGCATACAATCTCTAACAGCTCAAAGACAAATAGCACAATCCAACAACAAATAGGTTCTACTTCAAGACCATGAATTCTCGTCTCAACGAGTCTCTAACGTATGCTCTCTGTCTCTCCCCGTTCTTTTTTTTTTGTTCATACTGTATGCAAGCTATCTAGCTTATGACAGATCTAGCTAACTTCTAGACGACTTCTCACGCTTCCATCTCTGCTCACGCGTTGATCTTTGATCATACAATCCTGCTCGCTGTCCCGACTTTCACAAGCCACCACAGCTTTTGGGCTCTAGGCCCTCCTACGTTCCTGCCTTTGACGCCCCGTCTGTGACTTCATCCACCACCATCAACAACCGTTCCCTCATCGCCGTTCCCCTCCAGCCGATCCATATCCCACGAATCGCACTTTTTGATGTCATCAGTCGGCCTTTTACCCACTTCTGTGTTTTTTATCAACCCAAGCACGGCTGACAAGGCATGCTCTTCGAACATAATCTCCAAGTCTAGCCGGTCTCGCCTTGAGCTGATCGTGATCCTGTCAGCGCTCAGTTCTTTCAACATTTTGTCCCGTTCTCTTCGCCATTTCGACATTCAAGCAACAGATGGGCAACCGTCTGTCTGCTGCCACTGCGCAACCAGCAACGAGCGTTTTCTACTTTGTTAATCCTCAACAGGTGGACGGCCGTGATAGCATGACCAGACTTGAGCTGCAGATAGCGTGCCGCCACCGATTTCTTCGCGTCTTTGATGCGTTTGTTTATGCTTGCCTTTGATCTCCACTTCTCCTTGATGGCTTGCTTCACGTAAGGAAGTGAAGCCGACCGCATTTCCTTGGGCTGTTGTCTTGCTGCTCGCTGCGCGGCGGTGTCTGCGACCTTCCATCCCTCGTTACTGTTATTGCATGAATGCCTTGTCAAAAACACTCGACGCCCCGTCCCCTTCAACGCGTGCGATTTGTCTCTTGATGTCCTTGATGATGGGCAATTCCCAGAGTCCTACACCTTGGGTTGCCGTCAGCGCTGGCAATGACTTTGTCACGATCTCAGCGCATTGATGACCGGTCCTCGGGAGGATCGAAGGAAGGTCTTTCATCACCATATCAAACCCAAACAATGCAGCGTCGGCTTCTGTGAGGTATTTGCCCAACGATGCTGCTTTTATCCTGTAGCTGTTCTGCTCTTTCCAGGCAGCTGCTACGCCGAAGCAGACATCCTTAGTTGTTTTCACGAATATTGTCATCTGTAGCGGGGAGTCAGGTGGCATTCCCTGCGCGATTCCAGAGTATTCATGCGCCCGGATCACCGGGACTACTGCCGGCGAAATTTGCTTGCAAGTCAGGTCAAACCCATACTCGGTGTCGTAATGGGCGTGTTTGACCACTTGCTGCGCAAGCCTGCTTCCGAACGACCGATGTGTCTTCTCCAGCCTGGCCCAGCCAGTGCTGGATGGATGACCCATCGCTCCTTCGTGCCGGTACAGCTCGCCAAAACGGAAGTTGGCAGGCAGGAGGTGGTGCGTTGGGTGATCTCCGTCGGCGTTCAGCGCGCGTACTGCGTATCTAGTTTGACGGTTATCGAGAAGGTCCATGGCTGAAGGCAGGCATGACTCTCGCTGGAGGAAAGCCAGAGGTGTTGAGGTCAACAAGCCGGTGATGGCTCTTGCTTGGCTGTATTGAACGGGGCTTTATGTTAGTCAACTGGATGACATCTTGGACGCACTAGGCAACAATTTTGGCGTGCCGGTAACGTTATCGAACAGTTTCTTTCAAATTATATATTTGTCATAATTTCATAGAACAGAGCCTGCCTCAATAAAGGAATCATCCAGAGCTCGAGGCTGTCAAATCTTAGGATCCGTGAAACAAGGAGATGTTTATGTTAAATTACTCCGGTGCAACACAAAATTCTCTAGAAACCCTCAGAAGACGACGACTGAGCTTCGTCATCCGATGAAATTGCCAGCACGATATCATATGCCCCCTCTTCAACTTCAAGGCCTGCCCCTGCTTCCATCAATATCTGCACCACCTCCATATGGCGCCCGTATGATGCCGCCTGCAACGCATTACCGCACTCTCCTCCCTCAGCGTTGACGTCTGCACCTTCGTCCACAAGTATTTGAACTACATCTTTGTGGCCACCAAAGGATGCTGCCTGCAATGCACTGCCACACTCTCCTGCCTGAGCGTTGATATCTGCCCCCATATCCACCAAAATCTGGACAATCTTTCTGTGGCCTTCGAATGATGCTGCCTGCAGCGCAGTGCCGAAATAGCCTCCTTGAGCGTTGATGTCTGCTCCTGCATGGATCAGCATCCGGACCACGTTCTCGTAGTTTCCATAAGAGGCAGCTTGCAGCGGGAATCCGAAAAATCCTCCTTGAATGTCGACATCAGCTCCTGCATCGATGAGTTCCTGCACCACCGCCTCGCGACCTTCGTTCGATGCTGCCTGCAGCGCACCATCGCGCTGTACTCCTCGAGCATTGACGTCTGCTCCCTCACTCAGCAGATGCTGTACTGCTGTTTCGAGGCCGAGTAGACTCGCGTAATACAATGCACCCCCGAGAACACCTTGAACTACTTGGAAAGTGCTATTCCAGCTGCGGTCAGGATCATGAACTAGAAGCCAATCGTGCTTTCGAGATTTAGAGGTGAGCAGGGATAATTCTCGGGTGCCACAGCTACCCCGCTGTAGCGATGCGTGCCGGTACCAATTCTTGGCAGCATATCCGAGGAGTGGAAAAGCTGCGAGATCCTGCGTGGTTGAGGTCTTCTCAGAAGAGTCACCATAGTGAGCGAGATACACGATACAACTTTGCATCAGATGACTATGCTCCTCTGCGGGATCGAAGTGGAATCCCTTTGTCTCGCTCCCAATTGGGCGTTGAGACTCCAGGTATTCCTTCACGGAGAAATGAGCGAGCTTGACTCTCGCATGCTTTCCGACACGACAGGACGTCGTGCGGCCAGTGTTACTCCTGCTCGAACCGGCGGCTCGAAAGTTCGTTGCGTCATCGTCCATATCGTCTCGATCAGCTCTCTCCAGGATGACGAATCCTTCGAGTATCTCGAGAATGTCTTCCCAGCAGCCTCGGTCCTCAAAGTCAACGGACCCATGAGCATTTGCGTCGTCAGTTGGGTCAATGATGCTAGCTTCGGCAAGCTCTTCCAGACACATAGGTGACTGTGCATACGTAAGCCATCGAAGTAGTGTGAGCGCATAAGGACGATCGTGCTCGAGAATTTTCCCGAGCATGCGCTCATAAGTTCCATGCAGATCTTTAGGAAGTCCGAGGAGCATCGTCTTGATCAGTTTCGGCTTAGTAGACTTAGACTGCGATAGCTCTTGTAGCTGACAGTATACCCATCTGAACCTTTTGCAGAGGAACGAGTCAGCATTCTGTCACTTCCAGAAAAAAAAAAAAAAAACGTTTTAATATGTTGACATACATGCCGTCTGCTTTTTGTAACAAAGTCTCTTCTACGAACATCTTTGTTGTAGAATTCAATCGAGAAAGCTTGGGTGTGGATGACATCTGAGTAGAGATGTACTTTCGTAGGTCTGTCTTGACCTCATGAACTCCGAGAGGGATCGAGTCAGCGCTGATATTTTGCATGAAATGACGCACGTCTTGCACATCACGACTTGTCGCAAGTATGCGCACATTTTTTGCCCGATCAAAGAGCTGTGCTATGCCACTCAAAACTTTTCGCCGCACTCCCTCAGTATCAGGACATTCGTCAAGCGCGTCCAGCTGAAGGAAGACCTCGTTGTGTACTGCGGTAGAAGACAAGAAAATCTTCTCCAAATCCTCTACACCTAATCGCCTCCTATCCGGTCGCCTGTACGCTTGGCGGAGCATTGATAGACCAGGTTCCTTCCAACCCAGCTGGACCACAAGTGAAAGTATGAAATCTGCATAGGTCTGCTTTTTGTTATCGGAGAAGGAGAAGTAAAAGATGACATGTGCGGCGCTAGCTGCATTCTGGCAATGCATCCGGATGTCTTCGATAGCCGTGGAGAAAAGTATCGTCTTTCCGCATCCAGGATTTCCGTGCACCCAAAGAAACCTCGTCGATCCAGACTTCCACGCCACGTATCGATGGTGCTGAAGCAACCAGGAGCCCGTTTGAGGCTCATGCCGCTCGCGGGCCAATTCATGGCTAGCCCACGGATCGGATGGAGAGAGCCAGTCACAGATCTTTCTGTAGTACTCGGCTTGCTGTAAGACCATGGCGTCCTGTTGGTGGATCGCTGCGAGGAGGCGTCGCCTTGCTCCATCAAATTTCTCTCCGTAATTGGCACCTATCGTTACATTGAGTATCCCGTACAATGCATAAGACATGTCTTCTTCCCGTGTTGTGGTCCGATTCTCCATCCACTTCAACTTCTCATCCACGTTCAAAGCGTAGCTTGCGTCATAATCACGAAGCACCTGCTTTGGAATACCTGTGATTCGTGCTATTGTTTCTCCAAGGTTACCCCCAATGAAGCACCGATGACCTCCGCCAGCGAAGCCTCCTTTATGGCCTATGACTTGCCAGCTCTTCGTCACAAAAAGGACCAATTGAGGCGCAAGCAGTTCTTGCAGTGTCCAGCCCCTCTCGAACCACTCGCTTCTTTCGAAACAGTTTATTTCGTGGCCTGTTTCCACATCTGCCAGGTATGCAAGGCACAACTTTGCGTTGTGATACCACTCAAACATAGAATTAATGGCTTCGGATAGCTCGGCGGCGCTGTCCTTGTTTATGCAGCATGTGTCTATCCATAGCCATCCGGCGGCAGGAAAAGTGTTTCGGACGAAGGTCGCAAATGCCTCAACCTTCTGGTAGCCTTCGCTGTTCGTGTTCCGACGATCACGAATATCTTGAAACGTCGCCTCCTTGCCGTTCTGCCAACGGTGAGAGGCAGCCACGTAAGGTGGTATGTTGTTGTCATGAAAGTCGACAAGATCAAAGCTGTCGACGTTGAGAAGTCGCATATCGTCGAGACCGAGTAGTCATTTGTCGTCAACTTACTACGATATCTTCAGAGGCCTGCATACTAGATAATAAACAGGGTCGAGGACCGGTGAAGATGTTGGTGCAGATCTGAGCGGGGCACCGGAGGGCTGTGAATCTAAGGCTGCAGGGTATAGGTCGCGCGAGCGCTAGAGACCCTGTAAGGCTTTATCATCAAACAAAGACCGCCTATATCTAGCGCTTTATCTCGAATTGGGTTGTGTGCCGCCACACATTGGTGGAATTTAGTCACGCGTCCGTGCATGAGGAGGCCCGCAACGTGCAGCACCGTAGCTGTTCTGTAATTCGCGCAGCTTGCGGAAGCACAAGTTGCTCATCATTTTCCTTAGACTTACCGCAATCCGGTTCGGCCCGCGCCTTGCGCGTAGTGTCGGCTGGAGCTGAAGGTCCACTGACAACGAGTGGTCAAGCCTGGAGTAAAGTATCATTATCTTGTAGACTCTCAAAACCTGCGTACTGTAGCTGTTACAACTCTGTTCCCAATTAGTAGTTATCTCCAAAATCTGCTCGAGCCTGAGACCTGCTGCAGTCATTGCTCTCAGCTTTGCTTCTCGACTGTGACGAGTATATGCTTGGCGTCGAACCTGATGGAAGTGTTTGGAACTGAAGTCACGTGTAATCTCGCAACGTGTGGCACTCCAAGAGGTGTCGCCGTGCATGTTCAAGCCTCTCACCTCCACAACTTTCCGCGCGCACCCTCGTCCTTGTTGCCGTAACTTTTATCAAGGCAAGCATTCGTGGCAAATCTCATGTCGTAGATCACTGCTGAAACCTGCGGCGCGCTCAGCCCGGCGTAAGCACTATGGACGACCCGTCGAGTTTCGACGATTTCTTCAACGGTGGCGCCATCTCCACATTCGACGAGCCTGACCCGTTCGATTTCTGGGCTGAGCTCAATTGGCCCAACCTTACCCAATCGCGTCCACAGTCTACTGGCCCTTCCGCTGAACCTCATGCGCTTCAGCAACAAGAGGGAGAAGAGAATAAAGCCCAAGATATGGAAGAGCAAAGTGATGAGGGCGGCGCGCTGCTTTTGCAAGAGTGGGATGGCATTACCGGGCCACCTGTGGGCACGCTATGCTACACCCTAGAATGCAAGGCTGTGCTAAAGACAAAGCGATTGGGCATGAACACTGAAGAGTGTGTTTTCTTGAGCCCCAAGGCTTTCTGGGAAGCGACCCTGCGACACAGTCTGGACGCGTCGCTAGAGCGGGAGTTTTTGCAGCATAATCGTCCCGAGCCATGTGATACCCTTGTAGTAGTGTCAGTGAACAAGCGTGCAGAGCATGATCTCACGAAAGGCTTCGTAGGTCTCGAGGTTGATTGTTCCCTTATCGAGGAAAAGCTGGAGTTGAAAACATCTGCTTGTTAAGATCACCTTCCGCTTTCGGCCGCGGGATGCAGCCCCGCAGGCATATTCTGGACGGAGAGGACGGCAGACTGCGACTCGACGTATGCGTAATCAATAAGCCCTGCAACAGGATGCCGAAACGCACGCTAGCGGGGAGGCTGCGCATTGGCGCACTGTATATACAGTAGGACTATGCGTTGTCCCGGCCGACCCTGCAAGAACAACCAAGGTCATTGTTGGCGGGACCCACATGGTGGAAAGCATTACAAGTTATTGACAGCACATATGAGAAAGCTCGTGGCGTATATGAACGCAGGAAATAAATTCGAAAGCCGTCGCGACGTTCCGGACACTATTCGTCAGCAACTATATGCAGAGGCTGACTAACGCAACGAAACACATCGAGATACTGGACCACCCCACCCTAGAATGGCTCAGGTGCAAATGAACGAATGTTCCCCAGCATCGCAGTAAGGAAGTCTACAATGCTCTCCTGGACGGATGACCCCGCTTTTGGTAGTGTCGTCAAAGCGATCGTCTTGGATGCGTTGGGCATCCCCGGCTCTCACGAGAAAGCCATCCAAGACTACGTCAAATGGCAGCAAAATTAAGCCAACTCACAAGAGTGGATCAGCCAGTTTGCGAAAGCGGGAGAAATCCTTATTACGCAAGGCTTTAGACTAAACTTGTTCTATCAAAAAGAGCGCATTGATATCCTCATCGGTGGAGGAGCATCGGAGGGAATAGCGGAGTCTTTCCATAATGACCTTCCGATATGGCTTCTAGAATTTCGCCAGAAGTTCGAGGAGGGCGAGCTGTACAGTCGCGAAACTCCTGGATATGTTTAATGAGATCGATCGATAGTCAACCCAGAATATTTGAATCGCCCCTGAGCGCTTTGGACGTCGTTTCCCACAAGACCAACGGCCCATCTTAAGAAGTCACCGAAATTGTCGAAATTGTGCGCCTGCTTCCGCCAATGACGACGTATAAATGCTTTGAGCTGCGGAAACAACTCTTCGATTGGATTCAAGTCGGGAGAATAGGGTGACAAGAAGAATAGCATAACTCCTGCTTCCTTGCAAAGCTCTTTGATTGATGTGCCCTGGTAGAAAGAAGCGTTGTCCATTACAAGAACAGAGTTCGGCTCAGGCCAACGCCCACACATTGGTAACAGCTCTTTGATGAAGTCTTCAAAGAACTCACCATCGGTTGATCCCTGGAATATGCGACTGTGCATGACTCCATCCTGTGTGTATGCTGGCAGAATCTGATGTCTATCTCCGCGATGGAATCTTGCGGTTTGAATAGCGGGCATGCCTCGGGGTGCCCAGCCAGTGCGCCGTATACCGGCAAGTGTATCACATCCAGACTCGTCTACAAACACAAGCTGATAAGATACATACTCCGAAGGCTCGTACAAGCACGCGTCACGTAGGTTGTTGTCCCTCTCGCACGCAACACGCTACACGCTGAGTCTTCTTCTTCGACCAATCACACGCTTTAAGTGATCTGCGAACGCTATGCTCAGAGACGCTTATGTCGAACTTGTCCGATATGAATTCTACCATTTCATCGATGTATAGGTCCGGCTTGATAAGGAGGCGGTCCGGTAGCGCGTCCAGGACGTGTGAAGTCATGCGCGAAGCCCGTCTGCCGATGGCTTTTGGCGCAGATGGGGCCTCGAAGGCTCGGACGTTGGCTCGAACCCTAACGACGGTGCGCTGACTGCAGCCGACGATATCAGCGATATCCCTGTCACATAGCGAGCTTGACCGAATCATATTGTACACTTGGTCTCGCTGACTGAGACTGTGCGAGACGCGGCGCCATGGTTCATGCAGGAAAGGCTTGCCGGGCCGTGCGAGGGAACAGCTTGAGTAGTCATGCTCGGAGCTTTCCGGGTTTGCACCTGTGGGGCAAGCTGTAGAAATGTTATGTATGTCCTAAGTTACAGACTTAATATAACTTATATGTTTAACAAACGCATTATATGTATCTCATTTACAACTACTATATGACTTACACAGAGACATTATATAAGCTTCACACAACCAATATATGTTGTTTACAATCAATATGTAAGTGCGCAAGAGGACACTGGAATCGCCAGTCACTGTACAGTACGTTACTGTATAAGCCAGTATGGATAACAGTAAGTGCTTGTCTAGTGCCAGCCTGATGACGTTGGCTGCTTGAACGTATGCCTATCACCATCGCCATAGCCAGGCCATTCTTCAATACTGCCGGTGTCGCGCTTGCAGCCACCATTGGAGGCGCCACCTGCTGATTGAATCGCTCTGCCGACGCAACCTTTGATGCCGATCGGCAACTTGCCTGATGCATACCATTGGTAGCAGCAGTCGTCGGGAGTCTGCTCAAACTTCCATGCTTTCATCGCACCGCAACCGGACAACTCCTTTCGAAGGCCTTCGCCATTCGCACCCATCAACGCACTTGGAAAGTTTTTGCCGCGAACTTCGAAGCCATCCCACCAAAACTTGTAAGAGATATCGCAGGTGACCTCGTTAACTTGCTTACTCAAGGGTGTCATTTTATACTCCCATCCATCTACGGTTTGCAGAGTTGCGCCGAATTTGTAATTGTGAGGATTGTTGAGCATGTCATTGCCATCGCAACCGTCGATCACAGCGTTCTGAAAGCGCGCGGTACAGTCTGGGGCGTCCTTTGGTCTCTGCGTACTTGTATCTTCGTTCAAGTTTCTCACGTTCAACTGCAGCTCGTTGACGGTGTCTTGGTTGTACTTCATTATCGGAGCATCCTGCTCACAGAAAAGGCGGACATTCTCGATTATGAGGTCCCGAGACATGACCCAGTAGTCGCCACTGATGCCGTGACAGCTGGTCTCGTCTTGATCGAGCGACCTTGCCGTGGTCCGGTATGGAGTCTCCCCGCTACTTTCTAAGCGTGTGTTTGCCATAGGCGCGTCACCGCCATTTACTATGGCGAGTCCGTAAGCTGTAGCCATGAAGCAATGTACGAAGAGAGCTCGAAGCATCCTGACCGTGGTGTGGCGGTACGCGGAGTGGTGTGGTATGTGAGAAGCTCTGTACTGTACCTGGGAAGACTCCCTATATATGTCGCTACGAACTCGAAACAGAAGACCAGTGGTATCACGGGGGTACAGTACCGTGTCTCGTGAAACCACAAACCATTCAATTAATGGTGCTTGAAAGCATCAAGCATGAAGAGGCGCATCTTGTGCTTGTCCGTCCGCCTTGCCTTTCGCGCTTCCCCCCTGCTGATGTCCTCTCATGGTGCTTGCTCAGATTTTGGCTCATGTCTCATCAAGCGGCAAGGGGG
>MSJI02000678.1:0-37842 GCA_001931905.2 Cladosporium sp. IMV 00045 | reverse complement strand
TTTGGATACAGTCTTAGATTCAGTCTGTTCAAATACGAATCACCATATCTGAACATGACCCTCACAGAAAGACACATTCCGTGACGGAACATTATCGTTTCCCCCCATGGGTACATTCTCCGTCCATCCACCCCACATTATCGCCCATTTGTGTACTTTTGTCGACTCACTCGCTTCGAGTCTGACGTTCCGAATTATCTGACTTATAGGTGAAAGAAAGAATGGCTTCTGATTTTGTCGCGTCGCATTCGCGGCGCGCCCTTTAGTTCTGATCGATCGAAGGGCACGGATGGGATGGGATGGGAGAACTGATTCGAGGTTCGCTCGCTCACTTGTTTCGAATGCCCGGGCTGGCTTGCACTTCCCCTTTCTTCGCCGAGCCATTCTTTTCGGGGGAACCGCCTTGACGGCCATCGTTGACGCGGCTCGCGGGGTTTTGATGGTCTGTCTTTGCATTTTTTGGTGCGTAGAATGGCGGTGAAATAGGCTTGTGTTGTCGTTTCGCAGACTGCCTTTGGTGGGGGGAGGGGGGCGTAACTTTGGCCCTGTCGATTGTGCGTAGGCGCGCGAGGGGTCGCTCGTCGAGGGGCGGTGGGTGATGGATTTCGGCGGTGGACGTCGGCGGCGTTGCGGAAATGTTTGCATGAGTGACCTCCCAGTCGTTTGAGATTCCGCAGAAACCGGCATTAATCGACGCGATCTTGCCCGCCCTCAATCCAATTCGAATGAAAAAGCACCCCAGCGCCCTCTCGCCACCTCATTTCAGCACCTGCACATAACCCTGCTGGATCAAACTCTCGACATCGCCCTTCCTGACAAAAAACTGACTGTTCCGCGTCAGGTTCAAACTGCCATACTCTGTCTGAATCTCCCCCGCATCCCTCAACACCCTAATATCGACGAAAATATCCCTCGGCGGCTCCAGACTGCCCGTCAGATCCACATCCGTCCACTGGCCCTTGAACTGCGCCAGCAGCTCGCCGTACTGGTGCACGTACTGCTCCTCCTCGGCGGAGAGGGAGGAGGTGTTCGCCGCGGCGGCTCCGCTCGGGGTCGCTTCGCCTGCCGGTCGCGCGGCGAGCACGTCCTGGCCCCGCCAGATCATCTCTTCCAGCTTGTCGATGCGCGTGCGGTGGTAGGCGAGCAGGCAGCGTTTGTTGCGCCGCATGCTGAGGTGGTTGACCATGAGGCTGCACGCGGTGGCGGGGTCGGAGGCCGGGTTGAAGGAGGATTTGACCTGAGTGCCATTGCTGGATTGCGTGCTGGTGTTGCTGTATTGGGAGAGGATTTCGCTGTTCTCCCGGTCTAGGTCGCGTACTTCTTTGGTAACGGCTTGGGTGGTCGTGCTGACGTAGGGGGGCAGGTGGGGGAGGTTTTGGATGCGTTTGGCGGACGTGACGAGCTTGTTGGCTTGTTCGCCGTACATTTTTGTAGATTTTTTTTTTTCTTGGAGGTCTGAAGAGTCCAGAGGATGTTGCAGTTTGTTCTTGACTTTTTGGTCTTTTCTTTCTTCTGGTCTTTTTTCTTCGTTCTGGCGGCGGCGATGGATCAGAAGAATGGCACGCGTTCTGGCAGACCTGACGTTGGACTTGCCTCGGCTTGGCGAGACTTTCGCGCCTTCACTTCACTCCTGCTCTGTCGCTTCGGTTTGCCACAATTCATCACATACATATATGAAATTGGACGGCGTCGTCTTACTTAACCTACTTGATAGGGCATAGATATGCTTGATTACAACGGGTGTCGATATGCAAGCCAAATTAAGCTTCGCCGAAACTGACCTGTTTCGAAGCATCTACCTTGGATAACAAAACACACGGCTCGGTCATGCAGACTCCCGACGAGGCTGAAAGACTGGGAGCAAAACAGCAATTCTACAATGGCTTGGCTTCGCTTGACGAAAGTGACGATGAGGCGGATGTTGGCCTGCAAGAATCGGTGAAGACGCTTAGGCGACCGTACAGAGCGAGCAGCTCCGGTCAGGTCAAGGAGACAGGAGAGGGGCCTACTGGCAGAGCTATTGGAAGACCTTCAGCTGTCGAGAAGCTGAGATCGCTACCTCGCTCCGTATCAGATGTCGGACCGCTTACCACTCACACATCACCTACCCGCAGTCAGGTTGTGGCGACTCATGCTCCGGAAAAGCCCAAAGATGTGGCTGCTGATGTGGCGAAAGCCCGTTCTGCATCCTTTGGTGTTTTGCCACCTTCCTCCTCCATGCCCCAAGCCATCGGCAAACGCAAACGCGAGAACGCTGTAAAACCCATGCCCAAAGATCAACAGATCTTCGACGGTTTCCACTTCTACTTCTTCCCCAACAATGAGAAACATCCCGCTCGATTCATGCGTATCACGAAAGCGATTGCTTTTGGTGCCACATGGCAACGGGATTGGAATGGTCACGTTACTCATGTTGTGCTTGACAAATCTATGGACTACTCGATGCTTCTGAAGTTTCTGAAGAAAGATAGTCTAAAGACTGACGTTGTAGTGGTCAACGAAAGCTGGCCATCGGAGTGTATTGCGTATCGGACGTTGTTGGATGTCAGTCGTCCTCAGTTCAAAGTTTTGGGAGCTCCGATTGCAGCTCAGCACGCGGTAATTCCGCCACCACAGCCGCCAGCATCTTCGGCAGACTCGGACAAGTCGCTGAAATTGAAGCCAGCAGGGAGGGATGTTATGTCGAGACAGCCGGAAACTCAGTCCCCGGATGAACCCACAAGACAGACGAGAAGTACGACAAAAAGGACCTCGTCAGGCCTAGGTAAACCTACGACCGAGCCCACGGGAAACGCTCCTACTACGAACGAGTTGGATGCTGCAATCAGCCAAGCGAGAGATCTTCAGATGGTGCCTCTGGACGATGAGGAAGTGGGAAGTCGGCCAAATAGCTCTGACGGTCCCTCTGCACTGTCTGCCCAGGTGTCTGTAAATTTCCAGCCGAATCGCAAAGCGCAGAACTTTTCAGACAAATTCCAATGCATGCAGAAGCATACTGGTGAAAACAGCAACAACGCAAACGCTGCTACCATCGTAATCTTACTGCAAATGGCTGACTATTACGGGCAAATGGGGGATGAATGGCGCATCAGAGCTTACCGGAAAGCCATTGCCACACTTCGAAATCATCCTACGAAAGTTTGTACAAAGGAAGAAGCTCTGGCGTTACCCAATGTTGGAGATCGTCTGGCGACGAAGATCGAGGAGATAGCGTTTACTAATCGGCTGCGCCGTTTGGATAGTGCGTTGGCTGAGCCTCAAGACCAGATTCTTCAGACATTCATGAAAGTTTATGGTGCAGGCTTTGTACACGCCAGCCAATGGGTCAGGCAAGGCTTCACTACACTCGATGAGCTTCTCCAAAAGGCCGATTTGACAGAAAATCAGAAGATCGGCATAGATCACTTCGAGGACTTTCAGGAGCGCATCCCTCGTGCCGAAGTCACCCAACATGGCGATATCGTTCGCCAGGCAGTACACAAACTCGATCCAGCATTCCAAATCACCATCGGCGGCTCATACAGACGCGGAGCGAAAGACTCAGGCGACATCGACTTCATCATCACCCGGCCCGAAACCGGCATCGACCACATCCGCGCCGTCGTGGTAGAGCAGCTCGTACCCGCCCTCTTCTCTCAGGGTTTCCTCAAAGCCTCCTTAGCCGCCACCTCAGGCGACGGATCAAAATGGCACGGCGCCTGCTGCCTTCCTGGCAGCAAGACGTGGCGCCGCATCGATTTCCTGCTGGTGCCTTGGGCGGAGATGGGCGCTGCGTTGATTTATTTTACTGGCAATGATATTTTCAACCGCAGCTTGCGCCTCCTCGCTAGCACGAAGGGCTTCCGCCTTAATCAGCGTGGGCTCTATAAGGATGTCATAAGAGGCAAGAAGAGGGAAAGGGTTACGGAGGGGACTTTGGTCGAGGGGAGGGATGAGAGGAGGATTTTTGAGATTCTCGGCGTGCCTTGGAGACCGCCGGAGCACAGGATACCCTAGTTTGATGTATCTTTTCTCTTAGTTCGCTGGGACGCACCCCAAGATTCTGGCTCTTGCTGCGTCTGTTCGTCGTAAGAGTACGAAACATTCATAATGCTCTTCCCACGCAAAGTCTCCATGCGCTTCAGCTCCCTCCACCCAACAATGAAATCTCAACCCTGATCTTCTTTCCTTGCCTCAACCCTCCAACCAATGACGCCTTCACATCTGACGTACCATCCGTCGCAACCTCCAAGATGTCAACAAGCAGCGTAGGTTCCTGCGCACGTCCTTCGCGAACATCCGACCCAGCCTCCTGACGCTGTTCACAGTTTTCACATAACGCGTTGTCTAAGATAACGGGCGCGTTGTAAGAAGTCGTGCAGAATGGCTTGCGTTCGCAGTCTATCTGTGTAGGTTTGTCGGCGTCGTTACAAGGGTATTTGTAGGGTGTTATGCGGCACATGGATCGTTTTTGGTGAGCTTATTGGGAGAGATTGGTGGCGGTTTATTTGGTTTGGGTTGTTTAACATGATTTTTCCTTGTAGCGGTGTTGGTGTATGGGTGATATCTGGATGGCTGGATGTTTGCTGTTGATCGATCTTGTGTGAGATTTCGGGAGTGATGGTAATGATAGTCATAACAACGATTCTCCCGATTCTCCTCGTTCGTGGGATCTGGTCGGATTTTAGCTTTGTTCACTTCCGTCCTCTGCTGCTTCCACCTGCCAGTCGAAAAGATAGATCTCTTAGATCTTCGAGCATTGTTCATAACATTGAGAGGGGCTAGAGGTACAAGCTTGTGCAAAAAATACTCGGGAAAGGCTGCTAAAGAAAGACTTGGAAGTACGAAAGCAAGAACACAGTCAGCCCTAAGTAAATTCAAATTCCTTGATTTCCCTGAGCGGTTAAGTCATACATCTGACTATTCTTATCTGACCCCTTCAAACCCCATCCTAAAGCGCCAGAAACGCAATCGCTAATGGTAAACAGCCTTCAAACAAAGGAATCACTAGAACTACAAAACCATTTCAATCAAACATCAACCAATCAAAATACATCCATCTCATCCGCCACCCCACCGCCAACGAGCGGAAACCTGCCCTGCAAAATATCACTCCTCCGATCCAACTCGGCCGAGTAATCCCTCCTGACCTCCTCGAGCGTGACCAGCTTCCTCTTCTGGCCCGCCTGGTGGACGCCCTGAATCGGCTCCGCGAGCAGCCAGCCTTCGTCCTCGCCGCAGCAAGCCAGCGTGTTGATGAGCAGCAGGTAGGCCTGCAGCAGCGTCTCGTCCTCGGGATCCTGGTGTCGGCGCGCCTCGCCGTGGCGCAAGCGCTCGAGGTGCTCGTGCAAGATTTCGGCGGCACCGCGGAAGTCGCCGCGCTGCGAGCGGAAGGCGTAGAGGATCTGGTGGTGAGGTTTCGTCGCTGACGAGGTGGATGCGAGGGAACGCTTGGCCATGCTGAGGAGAATGGCGTCGGCGTCGGCGGCGTGCTCGTTGCTCAGTGGCAGGGCGAGGAGGGCGGGGACGCAGTCTTGCTTGACGCACGTCTCGACGAGGAGTTTGAGGTTGGCTTTCAGGAGGTCGCCGTTGCACTTGCGCAGGGCGTCGTAGGCTTCGCGGAAGCGGCCGGTTTTCACGAGGGCACTGAACAACCGGCTGGCAATCTCGCTGCGGATATCTCTGATTTTGATCAGGCGGATCTCGTCCATGGTGTTGTTGATTTTATCCAGGGCAGGGCTGTCGGTCTTGCTCTTCTTGCCGTCGATTCTAGCTAGGTCGGCATCGAGGCTTGCTGCTCCGTGCACATGCTTCATCGCCTCGGCAGCAAATTCAGCAACGTATGAGTACACTGCAGGCTTCTGAAAGATGGCTGCGATATGCTGGTAGTACTGAGAAAGGCCGGCGCGGAAGAAGTTGAGCTCGTCCGCGTTGAGAAGACCTGCCGTGTCGGGGATTCCCTTCGATAGCTTCTCAGGAGGCGCCAATCCTTCGGCAGCCTCACGGAACGCTGCGGCGGCGGTATCGTACTCTCCCAGAGCCACAGAGAGGCGTGCTTGCATGTAGGTAGACCAAGGTGTGGTGGGCATGAATTTGACAAAGTCCGCAGCAAGCTCATAAAGCTCGCTCTGCAATAGCATAGAGAAGACATGACATGTTGCACCAGTCCAGTCTTTGCTGAGGTCGACTGCGTACGCCCAGCGTTTGCTCCAGGTCGTGAGAAGCACTGGCATCTCTGCATCATCGTCCTTGGCCGCGTTTCGTTTCCAATCGCCGGCGAAGAAGCTTTCGAGCAAAGTCACCTCAACTGCATCGGCGCCTGCGCTTTGCGGTGGCTCCATCCGAGTGTGACTGGCCAACCAAAGTCGCAGAGAGGTTTGTTTCAGAAGTTTCATGATCTCAGCATATAGCTTTCTAGGCGCAAAGTCCGGGTGCAGCTCACTTGGTTCAAGATCGCCTGCCATGAAGGCTACCAGAGCCAAGAGATCCAACAAGATAGTCTCGTTCTGTCGCAGACTCTGCTGGGCGACAGCAACGTTGAACCTGTCGCCGAAGACACAGGAATCCAGAGTTGGTTTGTTGCTGGTGCCAGACTTGGTGTTATCCAAACGCCTGAAGACTTGCTGAAACACCTGGCGATCAATGCTACCGAGCCCCTGAAGCTCCGTGACATTGAGTTCAAGCGCGCTGAAGATTTCCTCTGACACTTCGGTGTTAAGATCGGCTCTCTCGTAAAGGCCTTGAAGATCAGCCACAACATCATCATCGTCCGCCAATGCATCCTGGTAGGCTATGCGCCTGAAAATGTCCTGTGCCTCCGCAGAGAGCGATTTCCTGAACTCGTGCGCGGCATCAATGAGCACGGTCACAGGCAACGCGTGCTGATCGTTGGGGCTATAGATGGATTGGGCGATTTCTGGGTCGAGCTTTTGAAGCCCGCCGTCCTCCAGCAGACCTTGGTTCAGACACATGAGCTCCAGGCTGTCATTTGCTCGTAGAGGAGCTACGGCATCCGAGAAGACAGACCATGGCAGCGCGAGCTCATGGTCAAAAGACAAGCTGACTGATTCCATTCTCCTCTTTTGGAGGTCTTCTAGGATGGAGTAGAAACCGGACCACTGTGCGTACACATCGTTGTGGTATCGGTCGTAATCTGGCTGTTCACTCGCAGAACGCGCCAAAACGATTTTGCTGGTGACAGCTGCGATCAAGCGCTCTTGAAGAGGAGTCGATGACGCATTGAGCGCCTTTCCGGATTGCTTAGGAAGCTTGCGACGTTTGCAATATGTGTTGAGGGCGGCCTCGATGCTTGCAGTCGAGAAGCGTCCAGGCAAAAACAGGAAAGAGATCCATCTCTCGGTAGGGGTGATAGGAGAGTCGGTGTTGGGTTGAAGCGGTGCCGGGTAGTCACCAGCCTCTCGCAGATGCTCTGATGTCAATGGACCATTGTCAACGACAATCCACCCGGTTCGAAACGCTCTAGTGAGCTCCTCATGATCTTCTTCGAGCGGGTCGAAAGTGATTGTGAAAGTTTTGCACAGTGCGCCGCTTCGTGCTCTGATCCACAGCTGTGTTACACTCCAGTCCGTCGAAGGTTGCACGTGGAACTCCTCGAGATGCCAGATGTTGGTGTTTAGCATTTCCTCGACAGGTGGGATCAGTCGCGCCCTTGGCTGGTGGTCCTCACATCTCAATGTCTCACCAGCCGAGGTTTGGCTGGTGGAGACCTCGTAGATCTTGAATTGATGATCTTTGGGCGAGTGCACCCAGACAAAGTAACGCCCATCCTCTTCCATACGTGCAACCGAGGCGTCCTCAGACGCTTGAGGTGCTTTTACAATTTGAAGGAGCTTGCCTTGCTCGGCCGTCATGACGTATCTCGGTTGGCGTTTCGACCCATCGCGGTCTGCCTTTTCATTTGAGAGGTCCATCTGCAAAGCCACCTTTCCAGTGTTCGCGCTCCAAGCTTTGAGGTAGTGATCCAGAGTGACCGTCCACACAAAGTTGCCGTCTTGACTCTTCGCAAGATCGACTGCCGAGTTCATGTCAAGGTCCATTTCGCCATATCTTACTGCTTGCCGTCTCTTCAGAGGGTTGAGGCCCTTTAATGTGCCGCTCCAGCCACCTTCACTGTAGAACGTCTCTCTCCATTGTGTGGCGCTCTCATTGTGCTGTCGCTCTAAGCGCAATAGACAGCCATCGTGTAGCGAAACAAGGATCTCCAGGCTGCTTACTGCGACCATGCGGTAAGGGTAGCGGAATCCAAAAGAGCTCGGAGTGTACTTCTTCACCACCGACGAAGGATCAAATTCCGGAAGCGGTGCATCCCTAGTCAAGAGGTCCCTCTTGAGTGTAATGGTGAACAGATCGCTGCTCTTGGTCAAGACAAAAATCTCCAGCGCATCCGTCTCTTGGGGATCCGCAAAAGCAACGCCTCCTCTTACGATTTCCGAATCGAGCTCGATGTGATAAGTCAAAGATCCCGCGTTTTGCGAGTCGCTCCTCTCCTGCACCAAGTCCACACATTGCACCTCCAGCAGCCGTCGGTCATTCAGCACGCGCCAAAGAAAACTGCGTGGGAATCTGCTCTTGCGACGGAAGAAGACCGAAGCATCTGAAGCAAGATGTTTGCGCGCATATGACTCCTCGTCCAACTCGCTGATCTCGTTGTAGCCCCGTTTGCGCCCTGCGCCGAAGATTGTGACAGCTTGTGATTTGTTGCTGGTCGTGTTGATCGTGAGGATTGAGGAAGGTGAGGCTGGCGCAGGCGACAATTGCACCTCCTGAAAGAGCGTGGGGGTATTTGCCGGCCTCGCCATGGTTATTGAAAGGCGTGGCGAAAGAGGGTGCTAGGCCGGTGGTCGGTTGATGAGCCTCGCCAAAGATTGGATTGCTTCGTTGTAGTTCGCGTTTCGCGCTTCAAGTTGAAGATTGGTGAAGCTTGGACCACCACAGCCTTCTCATTCACCGATGGAGTCTACTTTGGACAAAACAGTGCTTCACTAAGTCTTGGAGTTTCAAATGTGACATGAGAAAATTGCATTGGGTATCAAAAGTAATTAGCTACGAACTCGTGTCTCGCAGTCACATGCATGTCAGGGAACTCCCAATGCCTCCCCGCCCACTCAAAAAGAAAATACCATACGCCATTCCATGCATCGTAAAGCCATTCCTTCCATCAGCTGCAGTTGATCGCTCGACTCGCTCAAAAGACAAAAACGTCGCGCTTTGTGGGAGCCTACTCTTTTTCAAGATCCTTCGGCGACGGGTCGCCGATGCCATCTTCATTGATGGCAAACATGCAATCGCTTTCCGGCAAGCAAGGCGAGTCGTAGATCTTGCAAATTCTCGTCTCGCCTCTGCCCTTCTTCAATGAAAGCCTCGTAGTAGATGCGTGTGCAATGATGTTGCCGCCAATTGGTTTCTTCGGATCGGGGTTGAACATTGCGCTAGGCCCACCATCGACTTGTGCGACGACCTGGTTGGTGATGATGACGGCGATACCAAACTCATCTGCGAGTCGCTGTAGCGTACGCATGAACTTGGCCAGATGGGTTTGACGACTGCTTAATTCGCCACGACCCATGAAATCTGTGCGGTACAGCGAAGTAGCACTGTCGACGACGAGCAGCGAGAAGCGAGTCTCTGTCATCATTTGCGCGGCCTGGTTGAGCAGTTGCAGCTGGTGGTCTGAGTTGTATGCACGAGCATATGCGACGTTGTCCAGAACCTCCTCACCAGACAAGCCATAACGATTTGCAACCGACAGCAAGCGGACGGGTCTGAACGTGCCCTCAGTGTCAATGTACAGACACTTTCCTTCTCCGCCACCCATGTCGAACGGAAGCTGGCAGGTCACAGCGAGGGTATGGCAAATTTGACTTTTACCCGTTCTGAACTCGCCAAAAACCTCTGTGATGCTACCAGTCTCAATGCCTCCTGCAAGTAGGGTGTCAAGTTGTTTGGAGCCAGTGGTGATTGAGATGAGTTCGGATCTTCGCGCGTGCATTTCGGTGGCGGTTGTAAAGCCCATCGGTACGAGTTTTGACGCTGCAACGAGTTAGACAAGGCAAGGATGTCATCGTTTCGAATCTTACCTTCAACGAGGATTTTGGTGGCTTTCTGTTCAGAAACACCTTTTATCGTCTCGAGTATTTTCTTTGGCCTATCGGGAGTCAGACTTGCTTCCCAGAGTGTATTGCTTGTTAGTGTACATACGTGTATGCTACACTCTCCACGGTGTTGTAGCCAGCATCGACGAACAATTGAATGTCACGCTTTGAGAGACCAGACATGCCCTACAATGGAGTTAGATATGCTACGTTATGCAACATTCGAGATATCTCACCTCAAGCGCAGAGAGTGGCGTCGGAGCGCCAGGTCCCCCAGCAAGGCCATCCTCGTAGCCCGACTGTGACTGCTGGTCTTCTTCGGCGCTCATGCTGAATGCAATATGCGGAAATGCTTGTTCGATTGAGAGAGGAGAGTAGAGGAAAGTGTGTCTACGATGAAGGTTGAGAGAAGCACTGCGCGAAGAGACAGAGAAAGATAAAACGCGGTCGACGCGACGAAGTGGCAAATGGTAAGCCACCAGGGCTCGCTGCCGCTGCCTAAGAAGCGCCTACGGTGGTAAGTCGCGCGGTCACGTGCAGACCTCCAGCTTGACCGAATGACTTCTGTGCTACCTTCAACCGAACGAGAGCCACCACACTCGTCTACGACTACACAACAGACTTGCTTTTCCAAACAACATCGACCACTCGAATCATCATGTTGAAGTGGCCTTCTTGGTAACCCCGACAAGTGGAAAAATGCTCGCGACAATACTCGCAGTACTTCTCGGAGAAAGCACCTTCGGGGAAATAGCAGATTGACTTTCAAATGTGGATCGCGGTGCAGCATGACGCGGAGACACTCTTGGACGAGAAGTGGGTGGGTGCTTTCGACCAACTTGTTCTTTCTTTGCTTGTTTGCGATATAAACTGTCTGTCCGGCAAGTCCATCTTGCATTCCATTGCTGCACAAACAAAACCCCCTCAATTTTTGATTTTCCACTTCACACTATCACAATAGGAGAATGGGCGAGATCGTCGAGATGGGATCCGCTAAGCATCGTTGGTGGAAAGAGGCCGTGGTTTACCAGGTATCATCATTCTTTCAGCGAGACAATAAGTTCGGTCGCCTCTGATACATTGTCTCTTCTAGGTCTATCCGGCGTCATTCAAATCCACCGGTTCTGGCAATCTTCCAGGATGGGGAGACATCAAGGGTGTTATTTCCAAACTCGA
Source organism: Cladosporium sp. IMV 00045 (assembly GCA_001931905.2). Taxonomy (NCBI): domain Eukaryota; kingdom Fungi; phylum Ascomycota; class Dothideomycetes; order Cladosporiales; family Cladosporiaceae; genus Cladosporium; species Cladosporium sp. IMV 00045. Next base: position 26,575 of record MSJI02000678.1, on the reverse strand, counting down.
TTACTTCAAGCACCTAGGCGGTGAGATGGAATCATTCTGCTGCAGTTCCAGTGCACCGATCTGACCTTGATGCAGTTGATGTCGTCTGGCTTTCTCCCATCTACAAGTCGCCTCAGGTTGATATGGGCTACGATATTGTTCGTTGACACCATTGGCTCTGCAACGTTTCAACTGCTAATTAGGTGGCAAAGGCCGACTACAAAGACATCGATCCTAGATATGGCACCCTTGGTGATGTTGACGAGCTGATTGCTGGTCTACACAAGCGTGACATGAAGTTGATGGTGCGTGGAAGATGGAGTTATTTCTCGACAACTTTCCGATAACACGCAAGACAATGCAGAGATCAAGACGCTAACCCACTCAGATGGACCTTGTCGTCAACCACACATCTGACCAGCACGACTGGTTTCTTCAGTCTCGCTCCTCCAAGGACAACCCAAAGCGAAGCTGGTACCACTGGCAACCACCTAAGTACGACGAGCATGGCAACAGACAGCCTCCAAACAACTGGGCTATGATTCTTGGAGAAGCCCACAGCGCCTGGACTTGGGATGAGAAGACCCAGGAATACTACCTCGCTCTGTTCACTCCCGAGCAACCCGATCTCAACTGGGAGAACCCCGAAGTCCGCGCCGCTGTTCACGACGTGCTTCGCTTCTGGTTGGAGCGTGGTGCGAGCGGCTTCCGAATGGACGTCATCAATCACATCTCCAAGACACCAGGGTACCCAGACGCACCGGTTACATCCCCGGGAAGCAAATACCAGCCCGGTCACAAGTACTACGCCAATGGCCCACGGCTTCACGAGTGGCTGCAGGCCATGAACCGCGAAGTGCTCAGCCAGTACGACACCATCACGGTCGGCGAGATGCCTTACGTGCGCAGCGAGGAGGAGATCTTGAAGGTTGTCGGCGCTAGGCGTGGCGAGCTCAACATGATCTTCATCTTCGAGATGGTCGACATAGACAATGACGAGAGTGGTTTTCGCCTCACCTGGAGAGATTGGAACAGCAATGAGATCAAGAAAATCTACAACAAATGGCAAAGCCTGATGATCGATCGCGACGGCTGGAACAGTCTGTTCATTGAGAACCATGGTGAGATCGGACACCCCCTTCACCGCCTCGAGCCGTGCACTAACCCATTACCACCACCTTCAGACAACCCTCGTTCCATCTCACGCTACTGCAGCGACAAAGACGAGTACCGCGAGCTCAGCGCCAAACTGCTCTGCCTGATGCAGACCACGCTCTCCGGCACGCTCTACGTCTACCAAGGCGAAGAACTCGGCCAGCGCAACATGCCACCCGAATTCGATCCGTCCGAGTACAAAGACGTCGAGACCATCAACTACTGGAACAAGGTACGCACCACACGCCACCCCCAGAAAACCAAACCCCTCAAGACACAAAAACTCACCCCCAACTTCCACAGATGAAATCCCTCTACCCGCACGACGAAGAGAAGCTCTCCTTCGCCAAATCCATCATGCAGCGCAAAGCGCGCGACCACGCCCGCACGCCCGTGCAATGGACCTCGGAATCGCCCAACGCAGGATTCTGCGACGCCACCACCGCGCCCTGGATGCGCGTCAACAGCGACTACAAGACCGTCAACGCTGAGGCGCAGCGCGCCCACTCCGACGGCGGAAACTCCCTCTCCGTCCTGCAGTTCTGGCAGCGCGGGCTGAAGCAGCGCAAGATGCACAAGGACGCGCTGGTGTACGGCGACTTCGAGCTGCTGGACCCGGAGGATGGGAACGATGCGATTTTCGCGTACGCGAGGCGCGGGGAGGAGGAGGCGTTTGTCACCGTGCTGAATTTCTCCGAGAAGGACGTTGAGTGGGAGGTGCCTTCGAACGCTGGCGTGAGGAAGTGGGTCGCGGGCAATTATGTCGCTGGCGCGCCGGAGAAGGCGACAAAGGGGAAGATTGTGCTGAAGCCTTGGGAGGCGCTGCTTGGTGAGTTGGGCGGCTTTTGCTTTTTGCCTGACCTTTGTGGTGTGGGTTCGCGTGAGCACTTGCTGACTTCTCTGCGATAGGCACTGCCAGCCCTTAGATGTGAGTGGGCGACGTGGCTACCTTGACGACTCACACCACTGGCATGAACCGACAACACTACGACTGACACAAAGTATGGAATATGCACGACCCAAAATATCGTCAATCCAACACCAGGACATAGGAGAGGCATTTTTGGATAAAGGCTCAGATATACAGAACACAAGTACAAAAGTCTTCACATTCGATCATCACACAGTCACTCTCAATTCCAACAAAAGGACAGAGAGATAAAGGGAAAGGAATCTCAAAGTGTAGTAGAACATTGTTTTAGGCAGATTTTGTTTTCAGTATCTCAACCCTTCCAACCAAGAAGTCCTGATATGCAGAGTTGATTTCGAACCCTCTGATCCCCTTCAGCGGCGATTGGGTGTGAGAGACCCAAAAGGGAAGAAGACCAGAGGGTGTAAGAGCCGGTAAGATAAAACAGAACCTCCGATCCTCTTCAACGTCGATTGGGCCTTGAAAGGGCCCAAAAGGGAAGAGAATCGCGAGGGTAGGTATAGAGGTGAAAGAGAAAAAAAAAACTCAAGGAAGCGCCTTATCGCAACAAACGCAACAGAAAAGTTCGGGAGAGAATAAAAGGCGCGGAGAATTCCAACCCCTTTTACCCCCCTCGCTCAAAAACTTCCGCTCCCAAAAACATCCGTCGAAAAAAAAACTCCGAACATTGCGGTATGCCCATACGCCTGGGACTTTGAGAGGAAAAAGGGCGTCCTTCCCGTTCATCGACCGCCCATCTCGAATGTATTACGCCGGCCCCGGTGATGCAATAGTCGTGATCCCGTCTAGTATAGATGGCTGCTTTTTTGTCTTCGTTTTGTGCAGGAACGCTCAGCAATAGCAATAGCAATAAAAACATTAAAACATTGAAGAAGTACCCCCTTCCATGTCGGGGAGTGTCGAAACTCCTACGAAAAAGTCGCAGAAGTATCCGTGGAGTCTTGCGAGCCTCGAGCCTCCTATGCCGGAGACTTTGTGTCGACATCCATCTTGTCTTCTTCCTTGGCTGCCGCGGGCAAGGGCGCCTTTGGCTTGGTATCTTGAGCAGGCGAGGGCGCCTTGGGTTTGGTATCCTGGGCAGGTGAAGGGTCGCTGCTAGCCTCCTTCTTGACCTCCTTCTTGGCCTCCGAGGTGCCGTTGTTCTCAGGCTTCGTGGCGGGCTTGGGGTTGGTGGTCTTCGGGACGGAATCTCGCCCAGCAATCTTGGCGTACATGTCTCTCAGTTTCTTGCCAGAGACACGCTTGTCTTCCTTGCTGCTTTGTGGCCAGTAACGTCTAGAGACATAGTCCCACATGTCCTTCTCCAGAGAAGAGTTTTCCTTTGCGCTTTCGTGCTTGGTAATGTAACCACCAATCGCAACAAGGCTGACTTTGATGAGCTTCAGTCGCGGCCCGTCCTCCGGGATGAGCTTCCTTTGAGCGCCATGAGCACGATTCAGCACGTCGGATATAGGCGCAAAGAGTCTCTGCAACTTCTTGTCCGACTCTGACATGGGCCTCGCGTGAGCACCATTGGTCATGGGTGAAGATGTGACGCGATGGTGGCCTGGACGAGGCTGCTCAGCCTGCCTTGCCCGGATACGTTCACGATCCTCGGTGCTGATCCTTCTATGACCATTGGGCGAGCTGTGGTTTTGACGACGATCCATGCTGTTCCTGATATCGCTTTGGTGTTTGCGGTGGTGGCCAGGTGCAGGGCTTGCCGAGCCATTCGGCGTAGCGAACCGATCTTGGAAGCTTGCGTGCTTACGGTTGTTGCGATGGTGATTCTCCATCGCTCTCCTCGCCTGGCTGTTGGCGCCGCCGCTCGTCTTGTCGCGAAGAACGCTGACCAGGTAGCCAGCACGACGGACAAGGTGAACAGCGCCAGGAGACTTGGTTGTCTTGACTTCGCTCTTCTCGCGTTCTTCCTTTTGTCCAACTCGGTGCTCCTCGAGGAACATTTTGTCTCCCATGTCAAGCTCGGGGTCATCGCGGATAGCAGCCCACGCACCCATACCGTGACGCGCGATGCCAACGGTGAGCATGCCATCCTCTCTGGCACCCCATTCGCAAGTGTAGGATGCCGGCTTCGAGGCCTCTGGGATACGGAAACTCTTGGGATCCTTGCTCTGGTCGACCAATTCGCGAATCATGCGCATGTCGATAGGGCGTTCCTTGATCGTCTCCGCATTGATGCGCTTGACGCCTCGGAAGTCGTAGAGTACGGTCTTCCGCTCCTTCTTGGTGATCTGCTTGCCGGTTGTGCGTTCGAGATCAGCAAGGCGATCAGACTCCTCCTTCAAAAGTCTGTCTGCTGTGTCGATCACGGCTTGCAAGGTCTCACGAACCACACCAATGTCACGGCTGAGGAGGCGAGCCTCGCGGACAATGTCGTCGGCCTTCTCTTCGAAGGCACCGAACCGCTCGTACGAGCGGATGAGATTGCGACATTCCTTTTCGCCCAGAGGTCGCTTGGGATCCCGGCCACGATCAGTATCATCGTCATCATCCGAAGCGGCATCCGCAGCAGCTTCGGCGGCCAGATCGCGAGCTCTCTTCTTCGCGGCGCGCTGTTCGCGTGCCTCGTCGACAGGTGCCTTCCTCTTGCGTGGCTGATTTGCCTCGATGACGCTCTCAAGGTAAGCCGCTTCCTCTTTCTTGCGCTCCTCTTCTTTGATCTTCTCGAGCTCCGCTTGGGGAATAATTTCATCCCACTCAAGGTCGACCTTGACATCGGTGTACTCGAAGCTGCGAAGGAACTCTTCACCACCATCAGTTGTCATGCCCTCGGGCTGCTCAGTCTTGTGCTCTTCGGCGTTCTCGAGGACAGCATCGATGTCGAGTTCTTCGAGCTTGCGCTGGTTGTTGGTCTGCTCGAACATCTTCTGGCCACGCTTCTTGAGAATACGAGAGATCTCGTCGGATGAGGTAGGCTCAACTGCCATCTCACCAGCGCGAGCCAGCTTCTCTTTCATCTCAGTGTTGTCCTTGTCGGTGACGCCACGCTGAATAGTGATGAACTCAAGCATGAGCTTATTTCTGGCACGCTCCAGGACTTCTTCCTCAACGGTATCCTTCGATACCAGACGGTAGATTGTGACTGGTTTCTTCTGACCGATACGGTGAGCACGCGCCATGGCTTGGAGATCAGCCTGCGGATTCCAGTCGGAGTCAAACAGGATGACGGTGTCGGCAGTCATCAAGTTGATTCCGAGACCTCCAGCACGAGTCGATAGCAGGAAGCAGAAGTCTTGGCTGTCAGGTGCATTGAAGTGGTCGATCGCCATTCTCCTTGCACCTGCAGCAATAGTTCCGTCAAGCCTCTGAAATTGGTGACCACGAAGGTTGAGGTAATCTCCAAGAAGATCAAGCATCTTCACCATTTGACTGAAGATCAGCACGCGATGGCCGTCCTTCTTCATCTTTGTCAAGAGCTGGTCCAGGAGCATCATCTTGCCACTGCTTGTGACGAGGGCTTTGAGTTGCTCTTCGCGGGTACCCATAGTACCTTCGAGAATGCGCTCCTCAGCATTTGGGAACATAAAGGCGTGGTTACTGGCCTTCTTCAGCTCCATCATGATGTTCAACAAGGACGCCTTCTGGCCCTTTCCACCAGCATTGAGTGCCGTGTAATTGCGGGTCAGAATGTTCTTGTAGTACTCAAGCTGGACGTCCGCTAGTTCGACACGGATGATCTTCTCGGTTTTGGGAGGCAGATCACCCTCAACCTTTTGCTTGGTACGTCGGATCATGTACGGTGAGATCGCATTGGTGAGTTCAGCAATCTTCTGGCTGGCGTGCTCGGAGGTCAAGTCGATGTCTTCGTCAACCTTGACCTTGCCGGGCATCAAGAAGTCCATGAGTGCAGACAGCTCACTCAGAGTATTCTGCATCGGAGTACCAGTGATGAGCAATCGGCTTGGCGCGCCAAACTCCATGAGCTTCGCGTACAGTTGTGAGTCGCGATTCTTCAGTCGGTGAGCTTCGTCCACAGCCATGAATTGCCACTTGAGCTGCGACAAGAAACCCGCGTCGGCCAGGACATACTCGTATGTGGTGAGCAGGACATTGAACTTGACCTTTTTGTAGTTGCGCGGGTCCACCAAAAGTTCGTATTCGCGGATGATCTTGCGAGCCTCTTCGTTGCCGTTGTACACCACGTAGTTGATGTCGGGCGTCCAGTTGTCGAAGGTGTCTGCCCATGCCGGCATTGTTGACAGAGGCACGACGACGATGAACGGGCCCTGCTGCCCACGTTCATGTTTGAGCCAGTCGATGAAAGACACAGTTTGCACCGTCTTCCCGAGACCCATTTCGTCGGCGAGGATGACATTGTTACCCTTGCACCAGTGGTGAGCAAGGAAGTTCAAGCCGTGAATTTGGAACTCGCGCAACTCGCCACCCTTGATGTAATCTGGCTGTGTGCGGAAAGGCTTGTAGTCGGATCGCGTGGCCAGGCTGGCTTCGCGCTGATTGGTCTGTGGCATTTTCGATGTCCTGTCCAGGTAGCGGTCGATCTCGTTTTGTGCGAGCTCGCTGACCAGCGATGCCGATTCCCAGGTGCAGAAGTCGTACGGAAGTGCTTTCCACTTCACGTAGTATTCGGTGTCTTCGTCGCCATCCTGTGCGCTGATGACGCGCTCGACCTTCATATATTCATTGAGGGAATCCAGGTACGTCTCGCGGTCCAGGTTCCACTTCTCTCTGTCTTCGAGGGCAGTTTCGGGATGAACCATGTCCAACTCCAGCAGGATGACCTTGCGGAAGTAGTTCTCAACACGGCGGATGCCTTTGTAGTTCTTGAGTGTTTCCCATGGTTCCCATGTGGCATGATAGTGTGACTGGCCTTGCCATTTGATCTGTGTAGGTGTCAGCATTTGCACGACACGGAAGTGAGGTCGCATAACTTACGTAGTACTCGTAGTCTTTCTTCGTGGGATTTGAGTCGTCTGAACGGTGAGTTAGCTCCACGCCCAGAGAAACAGACATGGTTTGGCACTCACCAGCACCCTCAATCAGTCTATGGTTGAGGACGATATCGACAGAGGGACCCGTAGGCTCGACGACCCAATTGCTAGGCGTCACGTTCTCAGTGTCCTCTTCGCTCAGGCCATAATCCTCCTCCTCGTTGTAGTTGGTGACCTTCGCGGCTTGACGCGTAGAGAAGCGCACCTCGCCCAGTTGCGGCGTTCCTGTGCCGGATGCGGCCTGCTTCTGCTTGCGATGCTTTCTGGCAAAGGAGCGTCCCTTGGCGCCGCCGTAGACGTCGTCTTCTTCCGAGTCGTCATCAGACGAAGGCTGCATGGAAGAGTTGTTGCCAGTACGAGTAGACGCTGTTTCGGTCAGCTTTGTTCGCAGAGGTGGGATAAAATAGGGTGATGTCAGAATGCATACCTGGGCGGGTGCCGGTGGTCTTCTGGCGCTTGCGCCTTCTGCCGGGGTTGACATCGTCGGAGTCTTCGTCATCATCGCTAGTCTCAACCTGCAATTATCATCAGTAAAATGTCCATAGTTGTTGCGACATTGGGAGTGCACGTACCACTCGGTGTTGAGGTCGAGCGCGGCCCTAAGTAGTGGTATTAGTAACGTGATGCTGCAGCGAGAAGCGGAAGGGACGAACACTGCGACGCAGCCCATATAGCTCGGGGTTCTGCTTCATGTATTGATCATCATCTACAGTGGCCCTACGTTTCCCAGACCTCACTTCTTCCTCAGATGAGGACTCGTCTCGTCGCATTCCATTTTCTGCGTCTGGTGGTGGAGTTTCCTCGTCGAAATCGGCATCCTGCTCTTCGGCGACCTCATCTTCGTCGTCTACCTCAGACGTGGCCATGTCTTGCATTGCCTCGTCGTCTGAGCCTGACTGGTGCGTCTGGTCGTCTAGTTGTGATGCGGCCGTGGTGGGGAGGTCATTGACGTCTGAGAGCGGGCTTTCGCTGCCTGCACGCTGTGGCGACGATTCAGAGCGGTCGTCATCATGGTCATCGGCATAACCATTTGTCATCGACATCTTGTCGTCGTGGTAGGGAAGGGGTGGAGGGTGTATTAGCCCCGCTACAGTAATCGGCAGTCAGCAGTGTATCTCGGGCTGTGGCAGTCGGACCAGGCTGGAATTTTGCAGACAGCTAGCCAGCGTCTACGCGACCAAGTTCCCCGCGAGAAAAGATAGTGTTGCTCCCAGAATCAAGATGATACAAAGTCCGACCGATAAATGCGGCCTCGGGATGAGATAGCGATGGAGGACGCTGACGACTGGGACGGGGTTCCGGTGGAAAGGGGGCCTTACAGGGCAGATTAGGAGCATCAAAAGCAGTCGGGAGAGTCGTTCTCGTGGTTCCGAGGCAGTTCTAGGGTCGGCGGTGATGGTATATGTCCAGACGAAGGCTCGGTCGATGGATGACCGCGAGACGCGGGTCGCGTGGTGTCGCGAGCAGACTGGGGCGAAAAGTGCGTAAAGAATGTGAGGTGCGTTCACTTACAGGCCATGCTTCAGTTGGCCTCGGCGGTAGGAATTGTGGTCGAGGTGTTGTCGGTAGGGCGGGTGGGTTGGGTGTAGAGGGTGGGTGGTCTAGACGAAGTGGAAGGACTGAAGACGAAGCGCTCGCTCCGGGGCTTCAGGTCTGCCCGGTCTGCCGCCAAGACTGGCATTTGGGGCGCGCGGCGGCGACGGCAGCGACAACGACAACTCTAATGCACTTCACTGGATGACCAGTGACGGTCATGCAATCTCGACTTACTATTCGCCATTTTCATTGCTCTTTACCAACGGCCAGAAATAACATCCCCAACCACATATATCTGATCCGATATCTTGGTCATGAACGACATGTCAATGCTCACGCCGGTAGCAAATATGTGACATTGCGATATACTGCTTTGGGTCTCGATTCGATGATTGCAGTGATGACTGGCAGCATCGCTTGTTAGGACCCATGACTTTCACATTGCTGAATGTCTTGAGGATGTGTGCACTGATCTGTATGTGAAGTGATAGCTCAAGACATGGAAGTCGTCCGATGGTTGTCAGTGACGAATATTCGTATGAAGGTTTTCGCAGCTCACCAGTCAAAGTCCTGGCTAACAGAACACGACCAGCTCTACACTGATGATTGCTCGTCTCTCAAAGCAAGGTACCGTGGATAATGCTCGATTCCAAAGACTGCCTCAGCACAACTCACTTGGCTGGGTCATATCTCAGCCGAGCATGCTTACTATACCTCATCCATAATGAGCTATATATCTTTTGGGGTCGTGTTGCTCTTTGGTCCCGTCAGGCTTATTACCCGTCGGAAAGATATGGGGCATTGATAGGGATCTTTCTTGCTTCGAGGAAGTCCTTAAGGCAACTGGGTAGTTTCTCGCGAAAGTCAAACTTCAAAGTCGATCTCGACTGTCGCGCTGAAGCCTATATGTCATCCTGCCTATGGCCGCTCAGTCCTAGTCCCATTCTTTCTATCGATGCCTTGGTGCCTTGTAGAATGCACCCAAGGAAGTGAATGGGGAGAGAAATATGTTGACCACGTCTTTATTCCATCGAAAAAAAGCATCATGTGAGACAGGGTCTTCGCTTCGTGAAGCCAATCGGTCTGTACCATCTGGGAATTTTGGATAGTACCTCTCACCAATTCATGCATCTTGTTCCTTAACACCGGATGCGTGTGATGGACGTGTCGGTCGACAATTAAAAGGCGGGCAAAGAGACATTTGAATTTGAGATTGAAAATCGAGTACCTTCGTAGGAGACTGCATGCTCTAATGCCAGGTTAAAGCGTTGTCGATCAGCATAGAAAAGAATGTGAAGCGATCCTTAGGGTTAGTGTTGGGGTAAGACGATTTCGCCTCAAATAGAGCTACGTGAATGCTTTGTAAATCCTGGCCCTCCTCATTATTTCTTCGTATTGTGCATGAAATCAAAGTCGATACGTACTACAATCCATGAACATATGAGAGACCAAACATAATCGTTGATGGTGGATAAATCAAAGTCGCAAGTCAAACTACGATACCTAGTCACAGTCAAAGTCAGGCAGCCTCGCAGTAAAATGCGGGCAAAGCCCCCACTAAACTTCTAGCAAAGCCCCGCCGCCAATCAGGCCCGGTCAGATTTGTCTCCGTCACCCTTCCAGTCCAATTTTCAACGACATCCCACTTTCTTCCTACAGCCAGTCAAGCCACCTTGGACGTCGAGCCGCAGGACAGGCCACAACACCAGCGACTCACTCTTTTAATCACAAAAGACATTCGCCCGGGCGGTGCTTCCTCGACCCAAATACCGCCAAAATGGTCGACAAACTCACCCGGTTTGTTCTCCCACCCTCCTCCCGCGCCCACGCGCCGCTCTTCACCGCACAATAAGCGCGCACACACAAAAGAAGGACACGCGAAACTCATACAGGAAACAGTATCGCCATTGTCAACTCCGACAAGTGCAAGCCGAAGAAATGTCGCCAGGAGTGCAAGAAGTCCTGCCCCGTCGTCAAGACCGGCAAGCTCTGTATCGAAGTCGACCCCAACAGCAAGATCGCCTTCATCAGTGAGCGCCTGTGTATCGGTTGCGGTATCTGCCCGAAGAAGTGCCCCTTCGACGCCATCCAGATCATCAACTTGCCCACCAACCTCGAGAGCCAGGTCACCCACCGCTACTCCGCCAACAGCTTCAAATTGCACCGTCTGCCCATGCCCCGACCGGGTCAGGTCCTGGGTCTCGTCGGAACCAACGGTATTGGCAAGAGTACTGCGCTGAAGATCCTGGCGGGCAAGCTCAAGCCCAACTTGGGCAGATATGAGAACCCACCGGACTGGGAGGAGGTGTTGAAGTACTTCCGTGGATCTGAGTTGCAGAGTAAGAGAAGCCAACACTGTGGTACTGCGAGATTTCGGGTGCTAAGGATTCAACAGACTACTTCACAAAGGTCCTTGAAGACAACCTGAAGGCCATCACTAAGCCTCAGTACGTCGACCAGATCCCCAAGGCGCTCAAGCAGAAAGACAACCGCTCCGTCGGTGCACTCATTACCGACCGAGCCGATGTTGGCCCTGAGAGGCTCAAGGAGATCAGAGAGACGCTTGGTAAGTTTTCTTGAAAGGCTTCAAAATTCTACAAGACGGTCCCACTGATCACATAACGCTACAGAACTCGACGTCGTCTGGGACCGTGAGATCGACCTCCTCTCCGGTGGTGAGCTGCAGCGTTTCGCCATCGGTATGGTCTGTGTGCAAAAGGCAGATGTCTACATGTTCGACGAGCCTTCTTCCTTCTTGGATGTCAAGCAGCGTCTGGCCGCCGGTCGTCTCATTCGCAGCCTCCTCACCCCCGACAGCTACGTCATTGTCGTCGAGCACGATTTGTCCATCTGTGACTACCTGTCTGACTACATCTGCGTTCTCTACGGTAAGCCCGCCGTCTACGGTGTAGTCACCGCTCCCTTCTCCGTCCGTGAAGGTATCAACATTTTCCTCGACGGAAACGTCCCCACCGAGAACTTGCGTTTCCGTGACGAATCGCTGCAGTTCCGCATCGGTGACGCCAGCGAAGACTTCCAGGTCGACAAGACCCAGGGCTTCAGCTACCCCGGCATGAGGAAGACCATGGGCAACTTCAGCCTCAAGATCGAGCCCGGCACTTTCACCGGCTCCGAGATCCTCGTCATGATGGGAGAGAACGGTACCGGCAAGACCACCTTCTGTAAGATGCTCGCGGGTGCTCTCCAGCCCGACGACAACCAAAAGGTCCCCCCGATGAACATCTCCATGAAGCCCCAGAAGATCACGCCCAAGTTCCAGGGCACCGTGCGCCAGCTCTTCTTCAAGCGCATCAAGGCCGCCTTCATCAACCCGCAGTTCCAGACGGACGTCTACAAGCCGCTGAAGATCGACGACTTCATCGACCAGGAAGTGCAGAACCTGTCCGGTGGTGAACTGCAGCGTGTCGCCATCGTCCTCGCCCTCGGCATGCCGGCCGACATCTACGTGATCGACGAGCCGTCTGCCTACCTCGACGCGGAGCAGCGTCTCGTCGCCTCGCGCGTCATCAAGCGCTTCATCATGCACGCCAAGAAGACCGCCTTCGTCGTCGAGCACGATTTCATCATGGCCACCTACCTCGCCGACCGCGTCATCGTCTTCGACGGCCAGCCCTCGGTCAAGTCCCGCGCCAACACCCCCGAGTCCCTGCTCACCGGCTGCAACGCTTTCCTCAAGAGCTTGGACGTCACCTTCCGCCGCGACCCCATGACCTACCGCCCTCGCATCAACAAGCTCAACAGTGTCAAGGACTCCGAGCAGAAGGCCGCAGGACACTACGTAAGTCTCCATATCCTTAATTCTCCCCGAAAACAAAGAACAAACATCTTATTTACTGACACTCCTTCCTTTTACAGTACTTCCTGGAAGAAGAGTCTTGAAAGGCACCGCAGAGGACTACGACAGAGATGCCGCTCCGGGCTGCTGCTGCTGCAGGCTCCTCCGCAGCCGCTCCGCCCGGGTCGGGACCAAGCGCCGCCGCGTGATCAAAAGCGGCGCCGACGACATGCTGGATCTGGCGGGTGCCGAGGAGGACGAGGACAAGGAAGGCGGCGAGCTGGCTGACAGGAACCCCCCCTTCTACCCTAATCCATCATCGCACTGGCCAAGCCCGGCTCACGCAGCGATGCAGCGAATGATGGACATGGTGGTAAGGGGGATCATGCGTCGATCGCCAGGCGATGGGCATCGACAACACACAAGAACCGTCCTCTCTGCGCTTGCTGCCTCCCGATTTTTCCCCACCTGGTGTCGCTTGGTCCAGTCCGGGCGGCATTCTTTTACGAAGGTTATGGGGGATAATGACAAAGAATGATACCACACAATACACAAAAGCATCATGAGGACGAAAAAGGCAAACCATCAAACTAGTAGCACACGCATAGGGCATAAAAGCAAATCCAAAAGTCTTTCAAACTTGTTCTTTTTTTCCCCAGCATGGTCAAAAAGAGACTTTTACACGCACCGAATTTAGGAGACTCCTTTTCTCTCATTCTCCCCGTCAGTGAAAGATGTTCCGTGGTACCGTACTTATGAGTTTCATCATTTGGGAGGTGTGCTGTCTGGGTTTCCAAAAATCTCTTAGTTACTTTACTTGGGACTGTGACTAATGGTACTTGCAGAGTGACCGGTGTGGAAGGCAAAACAAAAGCAACGACAGTCTGATTGTTTTTTTCTGGGATTTTTGCTTTTTGGTTTCTCTGAAATTGGAAAAAGAGGAAACGTACTCCGTGTATGCTGATGATTCCCAAGAGCCAGAGCCAGAGGAAGACTTGTATGGGGAGTATTGAGGTGATGTCCTCCGTTCGCGATTCGAGGCTCGAAGTGGAATGAACTACAAAGCGTGCGGTCGTTCCGTGTCCTCGTTCCGAAGAGTCGAAGAAGTGGTATTGTCTTTTTGTCTTTTTTGATCAACGCCTTTCAATTATTAGAAGGGGGGTGAAAACATGCCTGCCCTTGTCCTTGTCCCTGAGTACGTGAGGGCGTATCCACTTCGTCCAAGTCGATCCTTCAAAAACTATCCCCCCAGTTGTGCGAGTGTTGCGAGTATTTGTGAGTGCGGTGGCTTACGATCTCCGCTTAAACTTAGCTCCCAGACCCTTGATAGAGATCGAGATGCGGAAGTTGTCACTGCCAGTCAGACTGCTGAGCGGGCTGCGAAGCGGTCTGAGCAGTAGCAGCCGGGGCGATGGCAGGCTGAGAAGAACTCTGAGCAGCAGCCGGGTAGGCGACAGGGACACGAGAATCCCAGCGAGCAGAAATGGCAGACCTGGTGGAGGAAGGCTTACGTTGAGAGGCATGCTAGACCTCTTCGATCTCGCCTTCCTCGCTGCCGCTTTGCATTTCGACTTCCTCTCTGGCTTTGTCGGCGGCCATGGCGTCCGCGTCGGGCTCGCGGCTGCGGCGGGAGCGCTGTGGATACTTGTCAGTAAAGTGTAATTTCCAAGAAAGGTTCTTCTCCAACGCGGAGCAGAGGGGGGAATTCACATACCTTTGGTTCACGCCTGCTAGACATGCTGCCATCGGAATCACGACGCTTGCGCACGCTGCCCGGGCGGCTGCCCACGGCGTCCTCGTCTCCGTAGTCGAGCATCTTGCCCCTGTCGCGCGGGTCTGCGCGAGAAGCATAGTTGCGCTCACGCTCCATTTCTCTCTCGCGTCTCTCGCGCTCGTACATGACCTCGTACCTGTCAGGCCTGCGGTCGCGAGCCGAGTCTCTATCCCTCTCCCTCTCGCGATCGTAGCGGTCGTCACGGCGGTCGCGGCTGTCGCGGCTATCCCGGTCACGGCCATCACGCGAGTCGCGCGGTGGCGGAGTGAGGCCAAAAGAGGCCTTACGGTAGGAACGCTCGCGGTCAGCCTGGGCCTTGCGACGGTCGGCTTCGTAAGCGTCAATCTCCGGGGTGCGAGTGCGGTGACGACGATCACGGTCGCGGCGGTCGTCGTAGTCGTAGGAGCGGCGGTCGCGGTAGTCACGGTCACGGTCGCGGTCCCTAGAGCGGTCACGCCTGGACTCGCGGCGGGCGCGCTCACGCTCGACATCCTCGGCCTTCTCTTGCAGACGACGGATGTACTTGGAGAAAGCGATTTGCCTCGCCTCGTCGTCCAGGACCTGGTATTCTTTGTAACGTTCCAGTCTGGGCTTGACAGATTCGAAGCTGTCATCAATGTTGACAGGAGGTTCGAGGTGTTTGATGATAGATCTGAGGTGGTCAACGGCCTTCCTCTGGTTGCGCTCGACCAGGGCCTTGTCTTCCTCGGCGCGCTTGAGAATTTTCTCCATGAGCCTGTCGTGGACCAGCTTCATCTCCGGGGCTGTCCATCTCGCAGCTCGCCCATCGCGCTGCATGACCGAGGTGAATTCTTCGAGGGTTGTTTCCGGAGACATCTCATAGCGCTGGTCGTCCAGGATGTCGAGAGCATCGTTGCGCTTGGAGCGAATCTTGCGCTCTTCATCTTCGACAACATCCCAGAACAGATCCAACGGACCGCTCCCATCGAGACCAACCAGGTTGACGAAACGCTCCTCATTCTCGATATGGGGGAAGAAGTCCTGCCACTTGGTACCCGCCGTGATGAGGCCCATAACAAGCTTCTCTTGCAAGAGCGCCTTGAAGCCATCACGAGCCTGGCGGTTGCGACGCTCCTGCAACTTCTTCTGCCTCTGGCGCACATTGTTGAGGCGGACCTCATGCTCCTTGATGTGACGATCAAACGTGTTAAGAATGTCGATCTTGGGCAGAGTGCGAAGGTTCTCGTCATTGGTGAACTTGTCGTGGTTCATGATCATGCCTTGAGCCTCTGACCACCTGAGGTCAACGTTCAGCACCATAGTCGTCAACAAAGCAGACAGATCGTCCAGTGCCTTGCTGCGAGTAGCCACCTGATGCTCCGCGTGCTGCTTCTTGAGTCTCAGAATATACTCCTCGAACAGCTGCTTGCGCTCAGCCTCGTCGGTGGCGTTGCGGAACACGACCTCGTTCTCAATCATGGGACGCGCAGTCTTCCAGCGGGTGTAGTGCTTGATCTCGTCGTGGGTCTTGAGCATTGATCTGAACTCCTCCCTCACTTTCTCACGGCGCTCCTTCTCCTTGCTCCTCTCCTCTTCCTTTTGATCGATGCAGTAGTCCTCAAATGCGCGCTTCCTCTCGTTCGCATCCTTAATGGCACGGTAGTCGCGCTCTTTGACGACAGCACGCAGAGCGTCGGTCCAGGAAGTGTCGTACTTGATGTTGTGCTTGCGCAGAAGCTTGAAGAACGCGTCCTTGGCCAGCTCTGCACTCACGTAGTCCGGCTCCTCCTGCTTGATCGCCACGGCACCTCTGAAGCCCATGTTCTCTCCACGCTGTTCCCAAGGCCTGCCTCCCTCGAAGCCAGGCTTTTGCGGCAGACCGTGATCGCGGTCATCCCTCCTGTCGCGGCGTGCCGGCGGGCCATAGCCACGCTCGTTGAAGTCCTGAGGAGCGCCAGCAGCGAAGGCAGGACCACGCGGCGCAATGATTGGCAATTCCCACTTCGTCTCTTGCGTGTGTTTGTTGTAGTAGTAGGTGCGGCCATCCGGGGCCTTTGCGTCGGCCCAGCCAGCGTCGAAGTGCGCGGGAGTGAGTTGCGAGGCAGGGCCGGTGGGAGGAGCAGGCGTGCCGTCCATATCTGCGGGCTTCTCCCAGCTGGTCGCGCGCGTCCTCGCATTGTAGTAGTACGTACGGCCGTCGGCGGCCTTGGCCTCTTTCCAGTCACTCATTGTGAGGTATGCTTGTCGCGTATGAGGTCCGGTTGACTGTATGCGCGCCTTGGGCGGTGGTGTCTAGAGCGCGCGCGGTGCGGCGAAGAGCACTTTTTGGCGCAGATGTTGACTAGTTGCCGAGCGTCAGTAATGCGCTTTAAGGTAGCAAAGCTTCACAAAATGACGGTGGCAGCCGTATGAATGCGAGTGTAGCGACAGACTGCAATCGTTCTCTCAGTGTTGCTACTGGTTGAGCGACACTGCGAAGCAACTGCGTGGTAAGTGCATGCAGTTGACAGCCTTCCAATTCCAAAAGTCAGCGCTCGCTCGTTAGAGCTCCCGAACCGCGCGAAGGCTCTGGCAGATCACGGCTGCCTGAGGCAGCTATAAACAATCTCGACATCAAAAGGTCAACAAATAGAGCAGAGCCCAAAATCAGCCAACCACGTATCTGGAAGGTCGTGAAAGAGAATGTTTGAAGGCATTTAAACCAAATCAAATCGAAACGTCCCCAACGCCCACTCCATGCTAATATACGATTCTAATCAAAAAGCTCTTCATGCTGGAATCGCTATGCCAAAAAACAGTCTGAACATCTCAAGCAAAACGCACCACATTCCAAAAGCGTCACAATCTTCTCTTCTCTTCCCTCAACCCATTAAGCCTTCAACCTCCTCTCCTCACACCTGACACAGACCGGGTCCTCACTTTCGCCTCGAAGGAAGTACCTCCCATCTTCAAACTCACCTCCACACTCCTGCCAGCAAAGTAAAATCAGCATTGATCGGTAAAGCAACAGACAACAAAGCAATCAAACAGAGTAAACTTACCAAGCAGCAAAAGCAATTAGCATGCCACTCGCTCCCCAGCGCCTTCACCACAACATCCGTCACAGGCTTCCTGCACTTCCGGCACTTCGCGCTGTACCGGTGCGTGTGGCAATCGCAGCACCACGCATACCCATCCTTCTCCACGAAAGGCGTGCTGGCATCGAACGGATCGCCGCACTGAGCGCAAAAGAAGTGTCCGGCGTGCCACTCCGCGCCGCAGGCGACGATGACTTCGCCCTCGATCGGCGTCTTGCACGATTTGCAGCGGGGGCTGAAGAGTTCGTGGAAGTCGAGGGCGCAGTAGAAGCGGAGGGTGGGCTCGCCGTCGGTCTCTTCGGTGTTGTAGAGTTCTTCGACGGTCAAATGTTCGGGAATCAGGCCGGTCTGGCGGGCTTCAATTCGCTCTAGGCGTGCAGAGCGTTTTGATTCTGGCTCGGGGTGGAATGCAACGTGTTCGAGGTTCGTGTCGCACTCGTGGCAGTTGAAGCAAGAGGGATGAAGGCGTTGGCCCGCAGCTTGAAGCACACGTCCAGCGATTGGAGTGTTGCAGCGCACACAGAGAGCGCGGGACTGCCGGAGCGTGGGGGTATAGTGGGGTTTCGACTTGGGAACAGGGGCTGTGTTCGCGTGAAAGTGCTGAGGGGGCTGCTGCGTCGGAGTAGGAAGGGGACGAGGAGGTGCATTGCTTGGTGGAAGAGAGGGAATCGGCCGGGTCGAAAACCCTGGACCGCTGACTCCGATTGACGGAACAGAAGGTCTGGGCGACCTGACCGGCGGATCGACGTTGATTGAAGGTGCCACAGTTGAAGTCGGACGCAGAGGCGGCGGTGTGAATCGCTGTCCTCCACTGGAGCCTGTCGACACTCTCTTCGACGGCGACCTGGGCGGCTCAATGTTGATAGATGGCGCAGATTGGAAAGCCGGCGCCATCGAGGCAGCTTCAGGCTCTTCGGGTAGGACGTTGCTTTGAATACTTGGATCGTCAGGCACAACGATTGTTGGAATTGGCGGCATCGGTGACGAAGGCTTGAAAGTACTGTTTGCTGGTGAGGGGCTGGGTGGCGCGCGATATGCGCTGTCCCGCGGCGGATCAATTCTAGGTATGGCCTGTCGGTTAAAGGGCGAAGACCTCGGGGAGTCTGGCACTCTTGACTGGCGCGGCGGCGTAGATGCGCCCGGCGAAGATGGCGTAGACGGCACACGAGTTTCTTCGAGCACCACTTCCTTGTGTTGCTTCCATCCTTGATCGAAACTTACAATGGGCCTACCAAGTCTGTCGCTGACTGCAGTAGGCTGAGGCAAGTTCGCACTTCGATCGCTCCTCTGCTTGCTAGTGGCGGCTCGAATGTCGTCGCTCCTGATTTCCTTACCATTCCTGGTTGGCGTCACCTTGGGAGAAACTTCGTCGTCCCCACCAAGATCTGGAGAGCCGACCGGTGGCGATGGGAGCGGCTCGTTCGATGTATATCCTGCCCTGCGTGACTGACTGGGAGGGTTTCTTTGGATTTCAACACGGTCATGCTTTGTCGCAGCTCGCGGCAGCACTGGCGCAGACTGTGCGTGTTCAGGTGTTTCGAATCGTCCACGGACCCGAGCAAAAGGGTTCTTCCGAATCAAAGATGGAGCAGACTGTACAGGGACCGGGGCCGGTCTGAGATCAGGAATGGGCATCGGCGGTTGTTGCTTCTTTGGAGGCGTCGGTTCCTCCTGAGGATCTTCGTAGATCTTATCGTTTGGATCCATGAAAACCTTCTTCTCTCCACTCAAAATGCGTCTGCTACCACTGCTCGTCCTTCTCCTAGCAGTTTCAATGTCGTTCTTCACAGCGGCCGCAAGATCACCATAGTGTTTGCCAGACGACTTGCGAGACTGCTGAGGGGATGCTGTCGAATCCTGGCTCATTTTCGAAGGGCTTTCCACACTTGTCCTTTTGCGCTCCGGAGACGTTTCCAACGGATGCCGCTGGCTGCCAATGACCGAGCCTCGTGTAGACGTAGACGCACGGGACGCAGCTTCTTGGCTATGGCTGCGACTGTAGCTTCCTTTCCGAAGATGCGAGTTGTAATCTTTCTTGAGGTCTGGATTCATATAGGGTGCGTTCGGGTTGGCAAACGGAGAGTCCGGGTTGCGGTGTTTCCAGACCAATTCTGCCGCTTCGTCTTGCGCGTCCTTGTGTATTTTCTGTTCCTCAGCGAGATCCATATCCTCAAGTGCCGTTCTCAATGACTGTGCTTCCTGCTTCTCCATCCATCGTGTACCCTGCTCCATGTATACTGCACTTTGTGGCCGACTCCTCGCAGGCCTTTCGGCTCCCTCCTCCTTTTCGGCAACGGATGAAGTGGTGGTGGATGTAATAGCAGATGGCGTCCTTGCGAGTGGTCGTCCAGCAAACGGACTGTTGCGACCTGCACTGTTCAGCCTGTGCTGTGTTGGGCTCTGAGGTACCATCGTAGGCATGCTGTTGGTCTGTGGTAACGGCGGGCGTTCATTGTTCGTCGAGGTCGTGGTTCCAGTCTTTTCAGTTTCCGTTCGTCTCAAAGTCCCGAATCTCGAAGGCGGTGGAGGCCGTGACCCTATCGGACGGGGTTTGTTGGCACGAAGGTCTTTGAGGTAGCTTGCTGCGGGCACAGAGCGTGAGTCTTCTTCTTGCACGACCGGGCATTCTCCTGATCTTGAGCCCCCAAACAGAGCACGCCGAGCCTGGATAGAAGGAGATACATGAGACTGCTGACCCATTTGATCCTCGGACATGTACGAAGGAGCAGGCATGGCCCGTCCCTGGCTGCCCAACATGACTCTGGCAGTTGGAGGATGCTGGTCGACGGTCGAGGCGGAGACGACAGGAATGCTCAACCGGCAGGCCGGTATGAGAGCATTGGGTCGTGGTGGTAGCACACGATGATATGGGCGGTGTGAAAGAGGCACGCACGAACAGAACAGTTGAAGAATAGCACGGGGAAAGGAAACGGTCGCTAGCAAAGATTGGATGATTGCAATTCTTCAGGTAGCACGTTCAAAGGTCCAAGCTGGTCTCGTTTGGAAGCTCGCTCGCTCGCTCTGCTCCGGCCAAACAAACGTTGCGGGGGACAACAAGCAGCAAGCCAACTCTATCGATGTAGGAGACCCTGTTCGGATGACGATATCACACCGACGACATCGTGAAACTATATTTGTATCGAGATGATAAAATTGAGCCGAGCAGGGATTGCCTGCCGGGATTTCTATAGACCTGGCCATTGCAAGGGCAAGATTTGAGGTTCTAATCCATTGCGCGACGCCAGTCACCGACTGGATATTCGACAACACTCAACATTAATAGTAATGTTGCCTACTCTTAGATCGATCGAGCCTGATCGAGGTAGATGTATACAAGCAAGATTCAGCCCTGCAGCATTTTCATTGCATGCCTTCACTCTATCATAGCAGCAACTTGCTCGAGAAGATAGCTTCCACGCGTCAAAAAGGATCGATCGGTATTCTCTAACGACAACGCACTGATTCATTCATTCAGTCGAGATCGAGTGGAGCCCCGTCAATGACGAACAATGTACGCCTGAAGAATGCTATCCAACATGGCTGGCGACCCGACATCACCGAATGAATCGTCCACTCTGTACAGACTAGTGAATACCAACCCGGTGGAAAGCTGCCAGGTTGTTGATCAAATCCTCACGCACCGCAATGAATCTCCATTTTCATCTAATACAAAACATCCCCAAGTTTATTTTTCAAAGTCTGTTAATTAAAGACTGTGACAATAGCGATCAACCATCTACCCACCCAACCCACCCACCTAAACCCTCCCCGCAACCTTACCCGCACTCGCGGCCCTCGCCTTCCTCCTCTTAACAACCTTCCTCCCATTCCCACCCGCGCCCCTTCCCCCCTCGCCAGCCAAATTCGCTCTCCTCACCAACTGATACGCCTTCTCCAACTCCTGCTCCACGCTCAACCGCACAGCCAAATGCGCCGCGTTGGGCCAGACGCTCTTCTCCCCGCGCTCGATCCAATGGTTGATCTCGGCCTGCGTCGGATTGCGCAGCAAGCGCGCCCAGTCGGAGAGGCGGATTTCCGGCACGAGCGTGAGCGCCGGCCCGGGCACGATTTCGTCCATGAGCAGGCGTTTCACGCCCGGTGTGAGAAGGCCTAGGATGTCCAGCTGGCGCAGCCGGTGCTGGAATTCCCACAGCATGAAGCGGGAGAAGATGGCGAAGGCGCTGGTGCGGAAGCGGCGGAGCGAGGGGTACAGGAAGGGCGCGATGTAGGGTCTGGCTTGGGAGACGATGAAGTGGTCGACGTTGAAGAGTTCGCCGAGGCGGGAGAGGGGCGATTCTTTCGGCATGCCCGGGGAGGAGCGGTATGGTCGGCTGCTTGGGGGAAAGGTTTCGTAGGGGACGGTTTGCCCGGAGGAGTCTTTGCACATGAGCCGGATGGGGGCTTTGGAGCGGTTGGCGGCGTTGGAGACCAGGGCGGCGGACCAGATGAGGACGTGCGGTGCGGTCAGGTAGTTAAGCAGGGTGATGGCGCCGGGGCCCGAGGGGGAGATGGTGATGTTGAGGATGCGCTGGGTTTTGTTGTAGGCTTCCTCGAACGTCATCTCGCCCACGTTGGCGCGCACGCTTTGTTCCAGCACTTCCGGGTCGAGGATGAAGCCGGATTTGAAGAATCGCATGGCGCGGCGGTGGAGGGTCTGCAGCCACAGCCAGGCGCCTTCTCCGTTCGCTTTGGCGGCCGCTCGCTCTGAGGAGGCCGCGAAAGCGCCCAGGTCGATCTGCTCGCCACTGAGACAGGCCAGCAGCTCGTTCTCGGTGTGCACGCCAACCCACGCTGCCATCAGAGCACCCGTGGCGGTGCCGGCGATGATGCGTGGCAAGAGACCGCGTTGGTACATGGCCTTTACCACTCCCAAGTGGCAGAGGCCGAAGATCGAGCCGCCTTGCAGCACCAACACCGTTCGACCGTAAGCCATGCGAGCGTCGTGCAGCACGTCCAGCTTCATCTGCGGCGTCAGCCCTTCCTCGAGAGGAAGAGCCGTGGGCCACGTAGCGAAATGCCGAATAGCCTCGACGACGAGAGACAGATAATCTTCGATCATGAGTTTCGTTCCGGCATTGGCCTTGCTGTACAACTTCGGGTTGAGGATGCCGCCTATATTGCGCGTGAGGCCAGAGCGCAAGATGTCGTGGATGCGCATAATGTCCCCGTTGTCAGTGGCATCGGCCAGGGCACTTTCCAGCATCTCAGTTCGCTCGGCTATGAGGCCGGTGTTGTAGTAGTTGTGAGGATAGTCGGCTGGGGATGTTCGCCACATGTCATTCCCGAGCAGGCGATCGAGTTGCAGCGCTGAGGCGTGCCATTCTTCAAACTCCCTGGCGGCGTGGAGGGTTTCGATCAGCAGGCGTTTGTCGCTTTTGGTTGTCATCCAATGCCAGAGGCGCTGATGTGGGAATTTGAGGTCAGCGATCGCTTGTCAAGATACATGCAGCGTGTGCATGGTTTAATTGTCGGTCTGCCCTCACCTCTAGCCAAAAGAAACCGATCTTGCGAACCAGCCAAATGCACGTCTGGAAGAAGCCCAAAACGCCTTGCGCCATGGCGTCCCTCGACCACCCCATAGGTGCTGGAGATGTCGCCGAAGCAGGATTGATTGATGTTCACGATATTCAATGCGCTCCACTGCTGATTTTGAATCTCATAAATTGGAATGATGATGTACTGATAAGAAGGATGAAAAAGATTAAAAAGCAGGAGAGCTCCCTCATGCGTGTCGCACTGCTTTGGCCCATCTTCTTCCCCATCCAAGCCCATCTTCACATGTCAGAGAACGGGAAACAGCGCACCCCGCTGTCGGCGGGCGCCTTCTCGCCTCCGTGCTCGCGCAACGGCTGGGTTGGAGAAGCTGCTTTGCCTGACCAATATCGATCAAGTGGTCATGATTAATTGGACATTGTTGATTGTCTAGGTTCAGTCAAGCCATTTCCAATAAATTAAAGCTCAGCCGTAGCTGCTGATGAAAAAGTGGTGGAAGTAGTCCCAGATGCAGTCTAGATTTTGAATCATTGATCCAGAAAATACATAGAGTAGTAAAAATAGGGTATTTAGAAAAGACAAAACCGAGCCCGCCGCTTTCGCTAGATAACGCCATGCCTGACGAGAACGAGAATAAGAAAAAGTATAACATAAAAACGCCGCGCTTCCGCTAAAAGAAATCCACCATCCCGTCGTCCTTTCGAGGGCAGACCGAGGGCGAGATCCGAGGCAATGATACGATAGAGAGAAGAAAAAGAAAAGGCAGGAACGAACAAGCAAGAATGCTCACGCCTTGAACCTCACCTCCCTCCTGCTCCCATCGTCATCCTCACCCAGACCCTCACCATCCTTGACTTCCACTTTCTTGACTTCCATAATCCGCTTACCGCCCAGCTCTTTCACCTTGACCTCCAACGTGCCCGTCTCGTCCAGAGCGGCCACGTCGTCTCCACCACCGATCGACTTGCCGTTGATCAGGACGTTGGGGACGGTGCGCCGGCCGGTGGATTTCTTCAGCGCGGCTTGAAGGCCTGCACCGAGAGGGTGGAGGTCGAGTTCGACGACGTATGGTGGCGGTGTTATTGTGTAGCGCGAGAGGAGGATGTTCTGCGGGGAAGAAGGATCGTGTTAGTCGACGGGGTGGCTTTAATGCAGGGGTTTCGGTTAGATGGTGGTTCGGCAGAAAACGTACCTTTGCCTTCTTCGAGAAGGGACAGTAGGATTTAGAGAAAATGATGATCGGCCCTTTCTTCAGAATCGAATTCATTTCAGTCTCGATCTCGTGCTCGGATTCGGTTTCTTCCTCTTCCTTCTTGCTGCTCTTTGAAGCGACGCTGCTCTCCCGTGACTTCGCCGCACCGCCATTGCCCACGCGCGCCACGCCGTCGTCGTCGGCATTGGGATTGACAACGACCTTGCCTCCATTACCGCCGTTGCCATCTGAGGGCATCATCTTGCGTCCAGCGACGGGTTTCCCCTCCGGAGCAGCAGCGGCAGGGGCTTCCTGAGCCTTGACGCTGTGTTCTGATCCGGCAGTGTCCTCGACGATCGGCTTTTGTTTGGCCGCGCCCATGGCTTTCTCGTGCTCTTCTTGGATTCTAGCAACGCGGTCCGCGCGAGTCTTTTCTTCGGCTATGAGAGCTTCTCGCGCTTCGGTGTCATGTCGGGTTTGGATCGCGGCGACGGTTCGTGTGTAGAATTGCGAGTTGTAGGTGTTGCTGGCGCCGTGGGTGACGTAGAGGATTGTGAGGGTTGCGAAAAGAGCCAGTAAGAGGGCCGTCTTCAGTCGACGGGTTGGAGGCATGTTCTTTGTGGGAATGGGGTTATAAAAGGTACCCAGGCAATTGGACCGATCGCAGTTTTGAAGGGAGGTGATATTATGATTTAATGAAGATGTTTGTTTCCTTGAGGTGTCGAAGGTGATCAACAGGGTTTGCCAGAATAAATATGCAGTGGTAACTGTTGAGTATTCTATTTGTGGTTTTACAGGGAAGATGTTCGTGCGGCGGGGCGTGATGAAACAGCTAAGAAGCAGGTGTGTTAACCGCCGAGATGCTTTGCGCTGGCTGTCGTCGTGCTTGCTTGGTGGAGGGCCGGGCGGACTTGGTATGTCTTGCTGCGTCGTTACACCACTGCGACAGTAATAGAAGGCAAGAAAAGGATGCGGCAGGAAGGGCAAGACGAGAGAGAGGGAAAGAGATGGAGTTGAGCAGACAGAACAGAGCATGGCAGGATCGGCAAGGTCATGTGTCAATACCTCACCTCCTCGATTGAGTATTAGCCTCCTCGGCCTCTCACTAACAAAACGCCCCATCTCGTCACGCTTGATGCCCAGGTTCCCCGCGATTTCCACACCTGGCCCGTCGACGCTAGGAGAATGGTCGCCCTTTAGTCTCCCGGTACCTGCGCCAGCGTCAATCATTGGAGGTTAGTCAATTGATGGCCAAGCAAAATCTTGCGGTAAGCACGGCAGCAGGGCAGGCAGGGCAGACAAGGCCAGCCATGAGAAGGGGGCTCGTTGCTGGTGCTTCCCGAGGGCATACGACCAAGCCTAGGAGGTATATGTCAACCATGTCAAGATTTCATGTGGAATATGAGACAAGGCCAAGCTGCTGTGCACCTCACCGCTCCAGCCCATGTCATTCTTCTTTTGAGGACCCGAAGAAGCAGTCATGATCGGAAAAGCAAGGCGCATCGTCGTGAGCTGCCATTGGATCAGGCGTTCTCTGGCTCTGGCATACAAGTGGAACGAATTGGACACGACCAAGCCGTTGTTGACCCAGTGGAGGCTGGAGAATTTACCTGTCTTTCCGCGGCGGTCCGTCTTTGTATCGTTATTGCAACTAGACTTTGATCGTCGTGATTGCTGTGGTCATGTCGAAGTACCCTCCGCGGCGTGTCTCGGATTCGAGCAAGTGATGAATTCGTGCGGATCTCTGACGTCGAGCATCGCTTTTTCCCACACGCTCAGTTGCATGTCACGTATCGATACGAGCATTCAAGCAATACTTGTAATTGTGTGAGGAATGCTGCTAGGTATCCAAAAGTTCTTCAAGAAGACAAGATATTGAATGTATAGGTATATTTGTATAGAATAATACATACCAATTGATACCTATCCGGTCAGTCTTTCAAGGCAGGCTTCTCGGCTTAGAAAAGCGGCAAAAAGCCACAAGCACAACTTCATACCCAGCTCCAACCTCCAATCCTCGCATCCATCTCCAACCACACACAAGGAGCAATCATGGCGTCCTCCTCCTCATCCGCCGAGCAAGGTGAGCGCACCTCCAACCCTCCCAAGCCTTGAACAGAACCACCCAAAAACCCACCCACAAAACCCGAAAAAAAGAACCCACCCACCAACATTCTCTTTTCTCTCCAGGCCCATCATCACCCACCCCACCAACCTGCGCCAAATGCTCCAAGCCAGAACCCAACCCTGAGGAGCCGACGCTGCTCAAGCCCTGCATCGCGTGCAAGAGCGTGTCCTACTGCTCGCGCGACTGCAAGAAAGCCGACACCAAGGCGCACAAAAAAATCTGTGCCGCTGAGGCCCAGAAATACATGCAGACGGCCGATGTCAAGATGGCTTCCAAGCAGGCTCCGACCAAGGATGCGCATCGGGGAGGGTTGCAGAAGTGGCAATTTGATACTTGAGTATGCTGGGGGATGTCATGCTTGAAGTACGCGGAGGCATTTTGAGCTCGGAGAGAAAGGGCTGTGGATGAAGCGCTAGACTATCGGAGATGGAGCGGCAGGACAGACGAGTCTTCGTGCTATGCTTCTGGTTGCACAGAGGACGGAAGACTAAGATGTACCGGATGAAGGGGGAACTCACGGCTCGTGGCTCGTGGAGTAGGAGCTCCAAACACAGAGGATGATAATGACCGATACGAAAGCATAAAAAAATGCAAAAGGAGAAAA
>MSJI02000677.1:0-26206 GCA_001931905.2 Cladosporium sp. IMV 00045 | reverse complement strand
TGTCACAGGCTACACCTTGAATATAGGCTGTGCCTATAGCATATCCTTGTCTAGAGGACGATCCACGCACGTGACCCACGAGAATCGTACGATTCTTGCATGGCGAGCATTGCACAGTATATGTGCGCGGATGCTCGCCCTACCTGGAGTCTGTCTTTTCTTTAGCTTTACAATTTGGTAGATAGCCTAGTACTTTGTGAGAAACATCTTACTTGAGCCCGTGTCAGGCAGCTCTGCTTTATGTAGCGCCCGATTGTTCGACAACGATTATGTGTTACTTCACGATAAGATTTGCAAAACACGTAGGCCGCATGCTTAGCAGACCTCGCTCGAACGTTCAATGACGCATGGAGAATACACCAGGGACGGCTCATATGGTCTCCGTGTATAGTCGTACGTCAGCGGCGCAAGGCGAGCTCGGAGGCGCTCGCAGCATTCGTGCCCGGGCGAAAGGCGCGCAAATGGCTCACGTTGTCGGCATGCAGCCCGCAAGCGCCCAGGAATTCCGCACAAATGTCGCATCGGCTGGCTGGGAACGCACGGCTCTACCGCCGCACAAGTTGCGCAAATTGCCAAGAGCGACGCCTTGTTGGCCAGCATTCGACGAGGCGTGATACTGGTAACAGGATGCATGCTCTGGCTTTTCGGTCGTCTTCCCTACCCTGATTCATTAACGCTCGATATCACGCACGAAGCGTTCACGACTCTAAAACCCCTTCTTTCGACATTGCACTTTTCACTCTTCGCGTCACCAGAACGAAATCACACATCGCTCGTTTTTAGCTTTCGCCCTAGCTCCCGAATATCACATATTCTCAGTGTTACAGTGTAATATGACACTGCTCTCCTTGCCTTATCAATAGGTGAAACCTATGCTACAGCAGACCCCGAGGTTTCCGATGTCATCCTCGATTCGTCGTCTTTGAGGAGTGACCGTCGCCGGCAACCTCGCCACGAGGGCTGTTGGGTTGAGGAAGCCGACAGATATCTCACGCGAGCTCCCAGGTCTTGCCTTCATTCCGCGGCCGATGGGGCTTACTTCCACAGGGGCGCTCTTGTATAAGGCAGGCCTAACATTGAAACTCGCGGCGGTAAAACGAGCGCGGCCACTCTGAAGGGAAAAAACCTTTCGTTCTTTTCCTTTGATGTCGCGTGATCAAGCTCAGCCTCGTTGCAACCTAGAAAACACAAGTATGTCGCGATTAAGATGAATGCTACCACGTACGAGCACAAATCTGCTTTAGGAAAGATCAATCGCTGCCTTTTCCCTTTACCGAAATATTCGACGAAAGCTATTTGTAGTCACCGGACTCCATGGCAATTAAGTCGCCCTATTTGAGCCCAGGGGTCGCACCAATGGCACTGCTGGAAGACGGTTTGCCCCCGGACATAATCATGCTCTGCTGCGAATGGGAAATGCTGCTGGCTGAGGGCCTGGACTCCCGTGACCGCCTGCTCTCGCCCGAGATGGATAAGTGCGTCTCTTGCACTCTGGTTGAGGGTGTGGTCTATGGCTGGGATAAGGCGCTAAATACTTTTGATCCACGCGTGACGTGCGTGAATATTACCTGCGCTTGTGCGGAGAATTGGAAAGGATTTTTCGAAGTGGATGATATCGTTTATTAATGCCGCGGGGACATGCTCGTAAAGACTGATACAAGGGCTTTTGTTTCTCCGTGGAACTCCTTATGTTGTACTGCAACGCCTAACATGCTAGACTCTGACCCTGGAGGCAATGTTTCTGAGCCTTGCGCACTGTCCAGCGGTCGTTGTGCCGGGGGAAGGGGAGTACTTGGTATGGCAGACGGCGACATTGCCGCACATCTCATTCGCAACCTTGACAGCGATTCCGTAGGAACGAGGGTACCCCAGCCAGGGCGTGGAAGAGGACGCGCGGCCGAAAGTCCGACATCAGGAGAGGAGAAGGATACTGAAAAGGTGCCATGGCGATGCTCCATGCGTGTGATACCGTGAGAGGCGGACTGTGGTTACCAACACAGGAGGCAGTGAGGATCATTTCCACGACGCGCTTCGTGGTATAGGGATAGAGTGCCTGTGAAGAGATCACAGAGGGCGACTTGTGGACGGCCAACCGGAAGATGGAGGGTGGACAGTCTATCACCCGATCGAAGGGATATAAAGGCTGGTTATCTTGCTTTTGTGAGCAATGTCTTTCCGTTAGCATATTGCACCACCGATTCTATTTGCTTTTTCGGTTTGCAATAATACTCAGAAAAACTTTGGCCGTCTTGCTTAATGTAATAGCTAGCGGCGTCAAAGCAAGTGAGGGCCCTTTCAGATTCGGCTGCGAATCGAGCCGCCTTCTATACGAAGCTTTTTACTCCAGGCTTTGTTCGCCAAGCGCAGCCTGCCACTTGGGCACCGATTTAGCCTCGACTGGCCAGTAGCGCTTTGAGTCATAAACCATCGAGCCCTCGATAGCCAGACGTGCTGTTATAGGGGCAGTAAGAGCTTCCACAGCAACAACCACCGATGATGGTAGTCTCGTCGAAGACACCAATGGGGGGGTGAGGGCCATTGGCATTGTTCCGGCCATCAAGGATGGTCCGGTCGACCGCAGTAGCGCTATTCTTGGAAGGAAAGCGGAGCAAACGAGCCCACCGTTTGAATGTTTTTTTGCGAACGTTACAATACTCTCCGTCCGAGGATGTTTTTTTGACGCACCGGACAGCAAATATCCGCTAACCCCCTCGACGCCTCGCGCGCATGCACCCTCTGTGATGTCCGACGAACACGATTTCCGCTGCGGAGCATTCGCACAATGTCCTCCGAACGCTCGTCTGCCGGTCTTAACAAGTGTCCGACAGAGATGGCCGGGACGTGAATCACGCGGTACGCACAGAGACCAGTAGTAGCTTTGCGTTACGATATGCCCAATTTCTCGACGACCATGAAGAAGATTGCGTGACAAGGTTTGCGGATAATGTTATGTGATCCGGATTCCAGGCAGATCAGCTTACATTCGACGACACAAATTACGTAGAAGATAGTCTGCCACGATTATTATCTCAACTTGCAAATGTCCTTTCCGCTTCTCATCCTACACTGTCCGACATGCGTCACCCATATCATCAAAAGGGGGCTACAATCACCCATTGGTCTAAAATGTTTGCGTCTTTGACCATACTGTCACCGGGCGTTCATGATCGCTCTGACTCTGCGCTTTCAATCGCCGACTTCATTCAGCGTGATTCCTCTGACATCCTCGACATTACACCCGACCCGCAATCGAAGGAGGATACTACAGCTTTTCTCGGAGACGAATATTGCTTTGACGATGCAATGTAAAGTCGGAGCCCAAGCTGTTCATCCATTGGAGAGCGAAAAATGAAACACATGATAGATTTTGTCTGGCATGCTTTTTAAGTATGTTTCGTAGTATCCTAGCAACCACAAGGTTCAAAAGCTTGCCAACCTAATCTCTTCATCCACGCATCGTATTTGATGCGTTGTATTACGAATATCCAACCTCGCAAACTCACACCAAAAAGTCGAAGAAAGCGATGATCGAAGCTGCTTCCAAGAAAATGATACCAGGAGATCGTCTGGAGGCGGCAGAGCTCGTCGGTGCAGTGGTGCCGGGAGAGGAGCTAGAAACATCACTCAAATCCCCCAACCGCGTCATATTAGTGGAATCGAGTAGTTCTAAAGCAGTGAAGTTATTGGTTCGGTTGGTTATGGTTTTGACCTAAAAACCGAACCAACCAGCTCACAAGAATATGCGAACCAAAATAACCAATGGAAACCACTTCCCAAATAGGCAACTATCGCAAATGTTGTATAGTGCTGGTGTACGGCGACAGCGCGCACAGCTATCGTATACTTGACGTTTAGAAAGACTTTTGGAAGCTTTGAGCATTAGAAAGTCCTTGAGAATGAGGTCAATGTGCAATGAAGCGCAAACACGCGCCGATGCACCCGCTGAAGTACGCGCTCTTAGCCCGATTCGGAAGAAAACAAGCTTCCGGTTAGCCTATATAGGAAAGTCGTATGATGTCACTAAGCTGTTGGTTAACCATTGGAAACCAGCAGGTCAAAACCGAACCAACCAGATCAACGTCAGAGGAGGAACCAAAACCAACCAAACCAAACCGGTTCGACCAAATGAACCAAATGAACCGAACCAATAACTTCACTGTTCTAAAGCGGGGAGACGATCTTCTCCCTCAACGAGCACCAATGCCATCCCGCTCTGTCATCGAAGAGGTCAGCGATTGCAACATGGAAACATTGTGTACACTTACCATGAGATGCCACTGTAAATGGCAGTGAAGAAGCCATGCACCTGGGTTGTCAGAAACATATCTAGAATGTAGAGCGTCAGCGAGATCAAATCTCTTCATGTTCACGCGCGAAGGCTGACCGTATGACTGCCCAGCCTGAGGCAGGCAACTCCACCGTGTCACGGTAGGGAGGGTTATCCAAATTGACCAGGGAGCTTGGCACATCTTGAACTGATGAGTACGGAAATTCTCCGTCGCCGCTGCCCAGGATCCAGAACTTGTGGCCGTGGAGATGCATAGGATGTCCCATCTGTAGCTGAATTAGTCGGTATCAACGGTAGTCTGAAAGCATATATTGAGGCATACCACGTCCATAGAGTCAGGGGCGACTTTCATGATCAAGTCGATAGTTGTGTTGAAGGGCATGAACAGTGTGGTGCTGGCATTCCATCCATCCGAAACGTTTCCATAGATCACTGGCACCTTGGCCTTAGAATACGAGTACTTGTCGACGACCCAAGAGACGATTCCGGTCTGGTTGATGTTAAGGACTCTCGTGGCGACGTTATTGTTGCGTGGAGGCGCTATGAGGTCAAAGGGCCCAAGGTCATGCGGCCGCAAAGTGGACGCTGTGGGCTTAGCAGAGCCATTCACTAGCATGTGTACATCACTCGTCTCATCTCCAAACACCGACATGATGTGGTTGTTCTTTGGCCCGGAAGATGGGTCAATAGAACTCATGAAGCTCTCATTGACGCCGCTCATATAATGTACCACCGCGAGATCTTCGATGACTTGTTGCATATCCCCGACGGGAATTGAAGCGAATCGGAGAGCGTAATCTCCAGGTGTCTGATCGAGCTTGATCATTACTGAGTAGCGCTCGCCAAGACTCATTGGCAATACCTTATAAAATCAGCGATATCCACATCTGCAAGTGAGTTTCAAAACGTACCTCAACCTCCTGCAGTTTGACAAATAGTCCGTCTGCCGCGTATACAAACATCTTGTGGGAGTCCAACGACACGGTCAGCTTGGTGGTCGAACCAGCATTCACAAAGTTGAGGGCCAGCCAGCCGGAAGTGGAGTTCGCGGGAATCGAAAGCAAAGGCGCGGCAGTCTCGGTGCAGGTCTCTCGAGCGAGGTCGCTCGAATCAAAGCCAGGCCTGAACATATGAGGAGGCATACAACCGCGAGGACCTAGAGACATATCCGTGCTCGACACATCCGTGCTCGACATGTCCTGGCTGCGTCGACGGTCCATGCTCGACATGTCCATGCTCGACGTGTCCGTGCTCGACATGTCCATGCTCGACATTTCCGTCATCTGTCTCTCTCGCTTCCGCATTGGGTGCATAGTAGAAACCGAAAGTGCTGACATTGTCATTGCCATTTTGTCGGTTGTAGATGATCCATCCGTCATACTATCCATCAAGGTCATGTCCTGTGATGCAGCAGAAGACGACCTGGACAGTTGCGTAATGTCAGAAAGCGGCGGCATCGCGATTGACATACTGCCGTCGGGTGCTATCGACATCGGAGCTGTCTCAGAGGATGCCATTGACGTCGACGAGGTGCCAGACGATCCCATGGGCATAGAACTAGAATCATTGGACCCCATGCACAAATTCGGCCCACAATCCAGAACTGTCTGCGGCAAACACTGCACTCTGCCCAGACCATTGGCAAGCAGGCTATTCACGCAATGCGGAAACACACCAGTGCGATTATACTCTCGTAAGACCACATCCGAGACTTCATGATACCAATCCGTAAGAAGGACTGGGAAAGCATCTCGCTCCGCCTGAAGTAGAACCTCAGCTTCCGCGTCACTAGAAGTCTGTCTCACTGCGCGCACAGACTCACTGCGCGCACAATCCTCCAACACCAGCTTAGTCGCCTTTCAATGCACATTACTCAGCCGCAACACAATTCAATGAGCAAAGCACTTTATTAATATGGTGTCATAGAACGTTACTAAGGATTTATCTACTCAATTTTACAATAGACGCGCTGATTTCTTGATGATCCTCCCACTTCTTGAAATCTGCTGATTAGGAGCTATCTGAGCAAGAGGCTGTCTTGTTGGCGCAGCAGACTTCTTCACAACCTTCTGCTGAGCTGTCATTACTCTCGACCTTCTGTTAACCGTCTTTGAATCTTTCTCGCGCCGCCTCTGAGCTCTTAGAGCCTCCTTGGCAACCTTCCTTGCAGCTTTCACATCAGCAACAGCCTTCTTCCTAGCTGCAGAAGCAACAGCTCTGTCACACTTCCTCTGTTGAAGCTCTCGCGCCTTGAGCTCTTTAGCAGCAACGGTCTGTTGAGCCTTCAGGGCTTTGTCGACTTTCCGCTGCTCCTTAGCTTGCTCCCTAGCCTTCTGCAGATCGAGGAGCTTCCTCACCTTACTCGGGCTGAATACAACAGCACCACAGTCTTCAGAGGCTCTGAACTCCTCCATGAGCTTCTTACCACGCTTTTGCTTCTTCTGCACAGCCCTGAGAGCATCAAGAGCCTTCTTCTTCTCAAGCTTGGCGAGTGTCAGCTGTGCTTTGGTGCTAAGCAGCTCATGGGTAAGCTTTGACAGCAGTTTCTTGGTTTTCCTGTCGGCAGATTCGTTGACAGCCTTTCTGATGGACCTTCTGGCGCTTGGAGAGTCCCAGTCGAGGGGAGGACTGCTTGAGAGCCTTCCTGAGCGCTGCTCGGTCGCAGAAGGCTGTTGCTTGAGCTTGTCGAGTACCACCGAAGGACACCAAGGCACAAGGCCGGTTTTCTTCCAGGACGACTTGATATTGCTTTCCGTGAAGGCCCTCTGCCAAGCCGGCCAGAAGACACTGAAGAAGTCCTTCTGGCTCATTCTAGTGAGTCCTTCTGAGCTGTTGGAGAAGGCTTCGAGGCTTTGGCTGTAGTATGCAGCCAAGGGAGCAAAGCAGCCTACGTCGAGAGGCTGTAGTCTGTGAGTTGTGTGAGGTGGGTAGATGACTATCAGTATCTTTCTCTCGAGGGCCTTTTGCAAGAAGTCTGTGGTTACATGGCTGCCGTGGCCATCAACGAAGAGCAGCCTCCAGTTCCTTCTGGCTTTAGCAGCAGTCCTTGTTTCAAAGAGCTCCTGCAACCACTTGCTACCTATCTCGTCAGATGTCCATCCACTAGTAGAGCTGGAGAAGAAGCAGTCTTGTTCTTCAGGGTTGAAGTCCTTGAGCCAGGAGTCTTGGATGGCGCCCACGTCTGATTGGTATATCAGCAGAGGAGCCAACGCAGTACCATCTGCACAGATCGTTGCTGCGACAGTCAACCAATCTCGGGAACCATCTTGAACAGCTCCCAGAAGCTTTCCAGAGCCTTTGAGGTCCCTCGAGAAAATCCTTCTGACCTTGTTGAGCCTTCCGAGAAGGAAGCCTTTCTCATCCATATTGTAAATATTGTCTTCTGAAATCTGGTATTGTTGGATCTTCTGGTTGACAGTGTTGAAATAGACCTCATAAGAGTGGACCGAGTCAGCTCGGTGTCTATCCAGGTCCAGATTGTTGAGATACGCGGATTCCAGCTCTGATCTGTGTCTGTTAACAAACCTCGAGACCCAGCAGTGGCCAGGAGCCTTGCCAGCCAGCTGTGAAGCAAAAGCAGTCACCATCGCTGGTGTAGGTGCAGCAGATCTTCCAGACAACTCATTGATGTAGTTCACAAGGCTCCTCTCTTGCTCATTGTTGAGAAATCTTCTATCAGACAGAGCTACCGCCTTTGAGGTGCTTCGGCCTCTCCACCTCCTGCTTAGTGTCGATGGATGAATACCATGAGCTCTTGCGGTGGCAGATATATTAAGAGACTCAGAAGATGCTAGATCTGTAAGTGCATTATCAATAGGTGTCATGGTTGTTGATATATAGACTATTGAAGTGGTTTGTTTACAGCCGCGTCGCGTGTGCGCCCAGTGAGTCTGTGCGCGCAGTGAGACAGACTTCTAGCGGCAAGCGATTCGAAGGGGCGGGAGCGGGATCGCTTGGGACGGATGCTCAAAGGCCCGCGGATCGCGTCATTATAGTAGGCGCGGAAACGGGAGTGATACCAGTAGAAACCGTACTCATTTGTCAGATCAAATCGATACGTGAAGTTTCCCCGGGCGCGATACAGTAGGGTACTGAGACATAGATTAGCTACTTTGCGGAGAATGCACGGCCACGAAGATGGGACGATCTAACCTGGGTGACACCAGGCACACCGTCCATATGCGGTGTTCCACGTTGAAGGATGCCTGTCAGGGCTCTGGTTAGCAAAAAGTGGCAACCAAGGAGGGAATACGACGTGCCTGTCACAGGCTACACCTTGAATATAGGCTGTGCCTATAGCATATCCTTGTCTAGAGGACGATCCACGCACGTGACCCACGCGAATCGTACGATTCTTGCATGGCGAGCATTGCACAGTATATGTGCGCGGATGCTCGCCCTACCTGGAGTCTGTCTTTTCTTTAGCTTTACAATTTGGTAGATAGCCTAGTACTTTGTGAGAAACATCTTACTTGAGCCCGTGTCAGTGCCATGCCAGTGAATAGTGGTTTCGACGGGGAGATCGTTCTTCACAAAAACCTCGAGGGTGTCGTCCTCGTTGGCTTCGATGAGCGGAGCAGGATGCTGACCGTTGATCAAATAGACCGGGCGGGAAAATCCATCTGTAAGGCCGTTAACCATGGACATCGACCATTTGGCTACGTCTACGAACCGGGCGCCGCTTCTCCTTCATGGACGGTGAAGTTATAGGAGCGCACTGCTGCCAAAGTAGACGCAGTGATGAAGCTGAGCAGCGAGAGACTCGCGAGACGGAACATGGTCATATGCGTAAAATATGTGTAGATCCAAAGTGACTGCGCAAAGGCGAAGTAGTGAAGATGGTGGAAAGCACCTCCTGAAGGCCCCGTGTACATGTCGCTTGGACATACACTGCCACAGATCGTGTAGAATAGCTACGTGAAAAATAATGAACAACACCTCAAATTGGCTATACCAGCAATATCTCAAACACACGACTTTAGTGGGGGTCGGTGACGAGGTCACGGTGAACGCGCTGCAACAGAGTTATAAGATTTAGTGCGAACCCCTGGAAAACACGGAAACGACGCGCAGCCGGCTGCCGCCGGCGGCCTAGGCTTTAGCAAACGATGGTATATAACTCGTATTCGGCTAAGTTATGCCAGTAATAAATTTGCGCAATTCATCCCATGCAGTAAAGTCAAGTGAGTTGCCTACGCAAATTTTATGGTGAACAAATTAAAGTGCCTTTCCGATGCGACCCACTTGTCCTTTTCATACTTTTTCCCCATTTGCAGCCACTTCCGCATTGCCTTGTTATCGTGATGTAGTGACTTGCCAGTTCGAAGTTCGACGATTCAAATAGGCATGCTCCCGTTTGTTCTATGCGGGAATAGCTCCGCGAGGATATCTTCACTATCAGTAGACCTCCATTGTGGCTGGGTAGTATCACAGAGGCCAGAAGACCCGCTAGAAGGATGTTGTAACGTCGGTGGGAAGTTGGCCGTTTGCCAGAGTTGGATATCCATTGATGATAGATTGTGTCCATCTTGCGGCGCATCGTCGGAAGTCCCGAGCCACTCATAATCCAGATAGTCTGTTTCGATATCTGCATTTAGGACGGAGTCTGGCAGCATGCTCCCCCAGTTCGATGGAGGCGTATTGATCAGCTCCACGGTGTTCAAATCGATATCACCAACACCTTCCCAAACAGCAAGGCTATTTGAATTGGTATTCGACGAAAGTTCGTTGGCCTCGAGTGGCATGAATGATGACGTAGCTCCGGTCGCAGGCCGGACCACTCGATTAACATCGTCCAGCATCGACCAACTCCAGGGAGAAATGTCAATGGACTCGTGCGAAGGCAATGCCTCCAAAGAAGTATTATCAGCAAGATCTGGGAATTGACAGAGCGCCGCTGTTTCGAAGGTCTCTTTTGTGGTAGACGTATTTTGAGTCGTCTGGGCCCGCGCCAGGTCGCCAACAGACCTGTCAGTCGTTATAGACCTTTCCTGGCTGGTGTGCAGTTGGGTTGTCGAAGGATGGTACAGCATGCTGCTGTCGGACGCATGAGACTTGTTACGATGCACAGGCTGGTTGTGAGCAGGAGTCGAAACAGTGGTAGTACTATCAAAGCTCGCCGTCTCCGCCAGTGGGTGGTGTATGAAGCTCTTTGGGCTCTCGCTGGGTTTCCTCAAGAAGATAGCACAGGAGCATTTGCCTCCGTGACGGCAGCAGCACCCTTGCTGCTCTGCTATGGCGATGAGATGTGCAATGTCCCCACCCGTATGGCGTTCTGCATCGGTTCGGTCATGGGACGCAGCCCGAGCGCTCTCTCCACCCGCGGCTAGGTGAAGACAATTTTCCTTGGCGTGATGCAGCCTGCTGGTATCTGCACAGCTACACTTGATATGAGCAGATCGCTTCTTGCGCTCGAGGCGACAGTGTTGACACTGCGTGACCGGTCGGCCTTTGTAGGGTACACGAACGAGTTCTCGACCTGGGAGGTGTGGTCAGTGATGAATGTGGCCAAGAAGGCAAAGGCAAAAGGCACCAGTATGGCTACATCTGCCGACGCGATGTCCTATAAGACAAGGCCGACATGCCCACTTGCTGCCGTCTTCCTTCAGGATCATGTCTTGAAAGAGCAAGTCAAGTAAGGTTGAAAGCGCTTGGTCGCTTCACCGGCCACTATTTCGGCCTTCTCTGGATCTATGACGCGTCTGGGTCGTAGCGGTCAGGCCAAGGCTGGGATGTTAACAAGTATTCGCAAAGAGAGAGTAACTTGAAAAAGTTATAATGCTAGTTTTAGTACCTGCAGAGCAACGAGAAATGAAAAATGGAGCACGGAGAATTGAGCAAACTCCCCACATGCCACGCAGAGCGAAGACGGTGGCAACGTAACTCAACGTTACTAACGTTCCTGTATCGACTTAGATACCGCCACTGCGCGGTTTGTGCGGGATGACTGACGTCAGTGGGGCGGAGCAAGGAGTGTGTTTTGTGCTGTGAGCCACGGCCCCGCAAAAGTCCCTCACTACCTTGTAACTTCAACACTGGGGTGGGGTGGGGGCAGAAATTTAGACCCCTACTCCTTAAGATTTCAAGGTGGGGTGCCCTAACTTTCGATCTTACCCTCATGAATTTCGGGGGCAGTTCTTAGAAAATGAATAACGCCGCGAATGTCAGACTGAGGGCAAAGACTTATATACAAGAAATACTTTTTATGAATACATCTAATACAAAATGTGAAAACATCTTGATATCTCTTAGACGGACCTCAGTTGGAGCCCTAATTTCTAAAAATAGGTATCTGAGGGTTTGGGTTTAGGGTTAGGGGTTCATTGACTGAGTTCTAACGTACTTGGAAAGCGAGTGGGTCAGGCAAGCGAGTGGGTCAAAACGCGCGCGCGTCGCGTCCTTCACCTTCATCTTCTTATTACGCAACAATGTTTGGTTACAGTGTCCTCTGAAACTGAGGGACGTATTTCTTTAGCTCTTCAAGCATATATTATCCACCAAGTCCCATCCCTTCGAGCTGCAGCTAACGCCTAAGACGTCCCTTTTGAGACCCTTTGCTGAAGACACCTTGGGGTCTTCTCACGAGCCGAAACAAGTGCAAACTCTCGGAAATTCACAAATAACGAAGAGCAACTCCTTCTCCGAAAGATACTCCAGCTATCAGCTGACGGATGCCCTCCCCAGCGCGCAATTGTTGAAGGGGTGGCCAATACAATGCTGGATACAAAGAATCCAGCCAGCCCTGAAAAGGTCGGCACAAAATGGCAAGCTTGCTAATGGTACGAACACTAAAGGGTACCCTGTGCGGGTAGGGATTTTCTTAAAGGGTAGAGAACTGAACAGGACATTTCCTTAACGAACACTATGACACAATGTCTAGCCGATGAGTAATACTTCTGGCTAGCTGATTTTGTGTGCTTGAAAGGATGTTTCGTCGAGAATGTCGGATTCGAGCGTCGCCCCAACCCCTACCCTGAGTCCATGGTGTCGGGGAAATTATTCGGCCGAGTGATCCACGACGAAGCGCGGTCGATTGACGCGTGCACTACGAGAGAGCTCCAGCAGTAATAACACGGCATTTGAGGTGCTCTGCAATAGCTGGCATTGATACGTCGTCGGATGATGTATGCTGAATGGCTTAGCGAACAAGAGGGAAGGGGTTTCGAACATGTGACGACATGCAACACCCCCAAACAGGAGTATGCAAGCTAAGAGTGCCTCGAGAGCTGGCTCATCAGTTCGCTCATCGATGAGAGTATTGTCACTAGTCTATAGAGACCTACCAGGTGCGAACCTCTTCAACTGCCAAGCTCGACTTATACGTGAACGAATGGAGTGCTGTCGTGTCCTCTTATCCTTCGATCAACATGCTGAAACAATGTCACGTGACCGCTTGTGGCACACCCGAACAGCCAAAAGGCTTAACGAACAGCGATTTTCTTAAAGGGTACGTACAGGGTAGGGCCTGTTATTGGGTATGCGTACCATCGCCAAGCTTGCAAAATGGGTTGCCAACTTTGTTAAACGCCATCCAGAGCTGTCAAGTGTATACAATCGGAAGTTTGATATCCAAAGAGCAGAAGTCGAGGATCCAAAGCTGATTAGCTTGTGGTTCAAGCTGGTGGGAGACACAATTGCGAAGTATGGCGTTCTTGAGGAAGACATCTTCAACTTCAATGAAACTGGCTTCCAAATGGGTGTTATTTCCACTCCCAAAGTGATCACAACTTCAGATAGGAAGGGTAGACCAAGGACAAAGCAGCCAGGGAACCGGAAGTGGGTTACAGCAATCGAGGCAATTAGCGCAAAAGGGCAGGCAATCCCTCTGTTCATCATCTTTGACAGCAAGCTTCATCAGGCGACATGGTACCAAACTGGCATTCCATTTAGCTGGAAAATCGCTGTTAGTGACAATGGATGGACCAACAACAAGCTAGGCCTCGAATGGATGCAGCACTTCCACGAAAATACGAAGAAATGCAAGGGCAAATGGAGGCACTTGATTTTTGATGGCCATGGAAGCCACCAAACAGCCGAATTTCGTGACTTCTGCCTTCAGAACTGCATTCTAGCTTTGTGTATGCCTGCCCATACATCTCACATCCTTCAGCCTTTAGATGTAAGCTGTTTTGGCCTGTTGAAGAAGGTGTACAGCTCTCAGATTGAGATGAAGATGAGGCTTGGCATTAACCATATCACAAAGGAAGAATTCCTTCCTGCCTTCCTTACAGCCCACTGACAAGTAATGACAACTGAAACCATTACTTCTGGCTTCAAAGCAACTGGCCTTGTTCCATTTGATCCAGAGAGAGTGCTAGATAAGCTTGGACCGATCATTGAAGCCACTCCTTCACCACAAAGTAGCCAGACATCTTGGAACCCCCAAACACCAAAGACTCTACCCCAAATCAGGCGGCAAAGCCAGCTAGTATTGACAGAGAGTCGCAAACGAAGGAGGTCATCAGCTTCTTCAGCTGAAAAGCCGTTCCAACAGCTTCTGAAAGGCTTTGAGAGTGTGGTGCACGAGAAGGCGCTTTTGATGGCTGAGAACGCTGCTCTTCGAGCTGAAAATCAGTACCAAAAGAAGAAGAGGGCACGCAAAACTGGATCCATTCAGAAGGAAGGGTCTATGGCTGTTGACGATGCCCAGGAAGCCATTCAAGAACGTAGGGTTGGGGAGCAATCAGACAATAATAACGAAGATGAGGATTCAGTTTCAACAAGCTGGCTGCCAAGAAGGGCTGCCAAAATGGTACTACCAAAGTGTAGCAAATGTGGTAAAGTTGGACATACTATTGGGTTCTGTAGTTTGTAATGCATTTGTTTTTATCTCTATATCTTCAATATTGGTTGTGTAATGAATGGTTGAAGGTAGACTATGCCAAATCTTGACCCACTCGCTTGCCTGACCCACTCGCTTGCCAAGTACGTTAAGGCTAGTCTACCTTTACACCTGATCCGATACGCGACAAAATGCGAGCCCTTGTTTCCACGAGAGTGTCTTCCAGAGGGGGGCGCATTCCGGTGTCGACGCTCCTCTGAGAGGTTCACGAAAAGAGTTCCACGATGCTGAGGCAAAAGGGGTGCTCTTTCGTACCGATCCTGTTTCCCAGTGATTCCATTTTTAAACGCACTCGTCCTGTATTCCCGCCAAGGCAGACGAGGTTGTCCACTGGTTGGAACAGTCCGACTTCCCTGACTGATAGTTCAACGTCAGGACGGCACCAGCCAATCCATCCACTATCAGTCCTTCCATCAAGAGACCGGCCCAGGCGACGACTGAGGTGTGTGTCTCCAACAATCGCCAGATGCTGTAACCCGAGCACCGTTGCCGGGGTATATCGACTATCTCCAGCTCTCCTTCGTGCTCACACCGTAAGAAGAGGGGTTGACAGATATCCAGACATACTTGGGGCGGGAACGCAATATTCCCTGCGCGGTTTCAGTCGGGACATCAAAGCTAGTCCGATCGACCAGGAGGTTTCGCTTCCTTCGACAGACGCACCAGCGTCCATCTTCCACTGCTCTGCAGAGGTACCAGTTCTCCCGTGATGACTCCCCGAGTTCAACACGGGCGACCGTGAAGCCCGTTGTAAGACGGACCCCACAGACGGGCGGTCTGAATAGAGTTGATCGTTCAGTGCGGCACCGGTCCGGACCTTTTATCGTGGGTCACCACACGCTCACACTCACTGCGTCCGAACGTTGTAGGCCTTTTACCGTCGTGCCTGTGACACCGAATCTTTTACCGTCATACTCAGGACTGACGAGCAGTTTATCGTCGTGCCCAGGACTGACAAGCAGTTTACCGTCGTACTTAGGACTCGACAAGCAGTTTACCGTCATGCTTAGGACCTGCAACTATGAAGTTGTAGATGGATTTGCCTCGGCAAGCGTCTTCGTGATGTGTTGTAAGATAGCGTGCGCACGGTCGAATT
Organism: Cladosporium sp. IMV 00045; assembly: GCA_001931905.2. Lineage (NCBI taxonomy): Eukaryota > Fungi > Ascomycota > Dothideomycetes > Cladosporiales > Cladosporiaceae > Cladosporium > Cladosporium sp. IMV 00045. The sequence continues at coordinate 10,981 of MSJI02000677.1, read as the reverse complement.
TTCTGGTGTTGAGTAGGAAGTCGACATCTGTAAGTTGGAGCTTAGTGCCGAGGACCGCCTGAATGCGAGATTTGGCTCTTTGTTCTTTTTTGCTAAGCCACGACGTTCCAGTCGTTCGACAACAAGCTTCGTGTCCACGATGGAAGATGGGCACGTTGTTACACACACACTTTTGACATGCATTGTAGGTGCCACGGCGGTATTGCAAGAAGTGCTTCTGATAGATGCGAGGTGCGCTCAAGATGGAGTCCGCTCCTCTCATGCCGCGTGTCAAGCGACTGTTCGATGGGATCAGGCGGGTGAGCTTTCTTCGCTGTGCTTCACGAGCAAGGGTGGCATCTTGCCGCTCGCGGAGGAATACGCGGACCGCAGTCTTTATCTTCTCCTGTTCCGCTGGGATGTCGTACTGGGAGTCCAAGTATTGGTGGAATGTCTGATCGTTGGTGAGACATCTGTAGAGAGAGCTCGACTGCCAGTGCAAGCCTCGCAGAGCCTTTAGGGGACTCTCGTTCGAGCTTTGACGGATGACTACTTGAAAGGTCGTCTTCAAGTTCGCGAAACGATCAGGTAAGGACTGTAGGCCTAGTATGTTTCTCGTGAGGTGACTGTTCGATGTGTATCCTGCAATCCAGCCCGTAAGCTTTTTCACAGCATCTTCCGCCACCTTCCATATCTTCGAGTATCTTTCCGCGTACGAAGCCACAAGGGGAGCACCGTATTCGAACATGGGAGCGAGATATTGCCGGTAGATGCGGAGACGGTGAGCTGGACCCCAACGGTCTGAGTGTAACGACAGGAAGGTTGCACGACCGCAGGCTTGATCAAGGCGCCTGGTCAAGTGCTTACTGAAGTCAATGCCGGAGCCAGTCATGGGAAACCCAAGGTACGGGTACTCTTGTAGTCGCGGAAGTGCTTCATCGCCTAAATGTACCTGCGCTCGGTCATCTGGCGGGGCAATGTAGCCACACTTTTTCACGTTGAGAGTCATGCGATGCTGAGCGGACCAGGCCGCGACGATATCCAACAATCGCTGAACCTCGGAAGAGCTGGAGGCGAGTAATGTACCGTCGTCTGCGTAGAAGAGCGATCGAGGAACAATCGTGGCACTATCGTTGAGATCTTCCAGGAGTCCATCCACGAAGATGTTGAAGAGGTATGGGGAAAGCGGCGATCCTTGGAGAACGCCCTTGCTTCGGGAGAACCAATCCGAAGCTTCACCATCAGAGAGGATACGAGAACGGATGTGGTGGAATGTCAGGCTCGCAATCAAGCCTTGCATTCTCGGCGGACAACCTCGTCGACGGAGGATGTCCAACAGAAGAGCGTGATCGACCACATCGAAGGCAGCCTTGAAATCGAGGAAGACCACATGTGTGATCCGACGGGACTCCAAAAGGGCGTGGAGGACGGCAGCATTGACACAAGTCGAGTAATGGCTGCGGAAGCCTGCCTGAGTCGGCTGTACCCTCGCCCAGCCAGCAGCATCGAAGCGGCGGAGAAGCAAACGTTCGAAGACTTTGCGGAACATTCCGATCAATGTGATGGGCCTGACGTTGTCCGCATCCTTCGGCCGAGTGTGGTCTTTGACGATCAGACATACCATGGTGTCGTTCCAAGCACAAGGAGTCTTTGCATATCTGATACAGGAGTTGTACAGTGCCGCAAGGACGTGGACGAAAGATGTCGAAGCCAATGTTTGCATCAGACGGATGTGGACGCCATCAATACCACAGGCCTTGTTAGAGTCTTGGTGTTGAAGCTCTGCGACGATCTCTTCGACCGAAACGTAATCCTGGGTTGCACCGTCCGACTCAAATGCATCGTCGAGAGTCGCGAAGCCGGGCGAACCTGATGAGAAACGTTCAGACAGTCCAGCCGCCACCTCCTCGATTGCGGTCAGACCCTTCAGGCGCGCACTGGCAGTGGGCAACAAAGGGCCATTCTCCTGCGAAGAGCGAGCCGCACGCTTGTACAGTCTGATGCTGCCGAGGATACTTGCGTCATCCTCTGCACCTACAGACCGACTACCGTTGGGTCCCTTTCTTGTTTGATATCTCCTTCGCTTGTCTGGTCTCTTGCCCAAGGCGGCTTCGCTCACTTGCTGACACACCGCAACGATCTGGGCGCTGCGTCGCTCGACATCGGACGTCAATCGCAGCAGGTCACGCCTATGCTCAGTGCGACGGCCCCACTCGCGACGAACGGCATCCGCGCGCAGTTGGTCACTCAACAGGCCGATACGATAGCGTGGGAGCCGCAGAGTTTTCTTTTCCTCACACGCGACACCGCCCAAGCTCAGGGAGAGAACGTAGCGATGATCGCTCACTATGCCAAGGCCTCTTGTGCCAGGGAGCTGCAATGTATGTGATCGCAGGCCATCCCGCACGAAGCAATGATCGACGTTCAACATAGTCTCACAAGGCGAGCCGGCGATGAATCGTTTGTCACCTGTTGGCATGACGTGGTTTAGAGGGTTACCGTCCATCCATCGGCGAAAGACCTCCAGCCGTGAAGAAGGCCCCGGAGACCCGTGTTGCAAAGTCAGTCCGTCGAAACGAGTGTTGACATCGCCAAGGATGATGTCGGAGTCTACCATCGCATCCAACGCCACTTTGACTTGCTCGGGTGACAGGCGAGGTGGAAGATAAACGCCCGCCAGGCGACCGTGGCTGGTAGGGACGGTGATGGCTTCCTGTCCGCACGAGACAGCAGGCCCTCTCAGCCAACCTCTGGCTCGAGGCGTGCCAAGCAACATGATTCCACCAGGATGGTGACCAGATATGGGTGGAGAAGACGGAATGTCTGTAGTCGCGATGACCCTTGGATCCACGCAGCGTACTGCGTGCTCGACGTACCAGGTCTCGAGGACGAACAGGTAGTCAAACACGTCGTCGTCAATCAATTTGGTCACCGCGCTCCACTTGTGGTTCGGCAGACCTTGGACGTTCAAACAGCCGACCCGAAGTGGTCGAGGGCCTCGAGCCGAGCGGCGGCTTGTCTCCCCTCGATCGTTCCCTTTCGAAGTCGGCGGTGAGGCCGAGCCTCTTTGCCTCTTTGCGGACCGTGCTGCGGCCATTCGAGTCGGTCGCTTGCTTGAAGCGGCGGACGAGAGAACGGACGGTGTCGGGAGGGGGATTGGCACCGGAGACATTGGTCGTGAGAGGCCGCAAAGGAGTTTTGGTCGTCGGGGGTGTGGGGAGGAGGATGACCTCGTCAAGATCTGACTCGTCGACGAAGACGGTGTCGAAGGAAGAACTAACCGGCGACTTGGGGAGGGGGGATGGGACGGTGGGCGAAGATGTGGTTCCGGTCAAGGCTGCGATCCAACGATCGATCGCCGTTCGAGCAGCGTGAGCGGCTTTCAGGGCGTCGGTGTCCGCGTGGGGCGTTTCGCTTTCAGTCGAGGCGCTGGTGTACGGCTCGAGACAAGGACGAGAGCGTTTGCTCGGAGTATCCTGCTGCGGCGAGTAGGACTTTCGCTTCCTCTCCGTCTGTGAGGGTGCCGAAACCGCTCTTGGGGTGAGCTTGCCACGGATCCAGGCGTCGAGGAGGTTGCAGGGCTGGCCACTCGCGCGTCTCTCACGCAAGACCCTGGATGCCAGATCCTCGACCACTTCGCGACCGAGAAGCTTCTGAGCGTGGTTGATATAGGAGCGACAGTTCCTCTTCGTGCGCGGATGGCAGCGCGTGCAGGTCCAATAGCGATAAAGCCTTCCGTGGCTGTCCTTGTGGCCGGCTTTGTCTTTGCTGAGAGGGACGTGCTCGCCCTCGCCTTCACAAGTTATGTCAAAGCGATGATTGTTAAAGAGTGCGTCCGCCAGAGCCTCGAGGCCACCTTCGGGCGTGCAAGAAGTTTGTTCGGGCATGCTTTGCTGGCGAGTGTGAAGGATGCGTCGTCGAGCATCTTTATATACCCCTTCCACGCCAGGCCCGAGAGAGATAGCTTTGCGAGGCAGTCGGTGAAGGCAGCGTATCCATCACATCGCCCGTGCACTCGTACATACATCGTACATACAGGTGGTTGGGGGCACGCATGAGACTTGCAGCTTGCAGCTTGCATGAGTTGCATCGAACGATCCCACTCAATCGCATGCGTGGGGGATTGCGAGAATGATGGCACGACCGAGCAACACGTGAGGAGAAGATGTCAGAGTGGGGCATGGCACGAAGAGCACTTCACTTCGCTTGCACGACGCCCGAAGTATAGCCGTTTCGATTCTTCTGAAGAACTATAGTCACGTGACATGCATCTCGTCGAGGAAAGCACCGTCAGAGTCGAACAATTCATCTTCAGGTTGCGAACCTTCGAGTGGTAGCAGGAGAGTCGGGTCGCGGTAGTCACGCGCGACGTCGGCGTGAGAGGCATCCTCCAAACGCAATCTCGTCGGTGGCCGCGATCCACCCAGAGCCTGCCCCACCAGCCGTGCCACTCGCTCCACGATCTCGGTATCTGGACGGTTGTGTCGCTTCAGGATGTTCAACCAGGTGTCGAACTGCGTGGCCGAGAGGGTCTGTTCGATCCACCTGTTCGTGACGACGGCTTCGGGTAGCAGGGCAAAGATACCGCCACCGAACTCTCGGCGGAGGCGCGCCCATCGTTCGCCGAACTGTAGCTGGCGCTTGAATCGAGCCTTGTGTCGGCGGTACTCTTCACGGTCCGGATCTAACGTCGGGTGAGCCTCGGCCAGGCGTGCTCTCATCACGTCCGCGTGCTTCTTCTTCCAGCCAGGGTTGGGTTTCGTCTTCGGCCGCAGGAGTTCGTCGAAGGCGTCGTAGAAGTCGGCGAGCCGCCCACGCCGGACGATGCTGCGGACGAAGTCGTCGGCGTCGTCGCTCAAGGCCCAGTAGGCCGAGACGTGTACAGCAACGATTGCAGACTTCTGGTCACCGTCTGGCACACGAAGCCCCCAATCGGCGCGGAGCTCAGCCGTCCTGCCGTCGACGTCTCGTCCCGCCTGACCGATCAGGCCTTCCCTCCATCGACTACAGAGTCCCAGGATATCCACCATGGACTTTGGACCGGCTACGGCGAAAACGGCGTCCAGGATCTTTTCTCCAGTCGTCGATGCCGCCTCGGCTTTGCCCAGTCCCAACTTCAGCAAGGCTTCCGCATCCGCTCGATCAGACCGCACCGATCCCGTGCCAATCTCTTCGACTGGAGTCGACGTGGGTGCAGAGTGACAGCTGGGTGGCGGCTGCGTTTGGAGTTGCTGTTGCTCCTCACCGCGCAGAGGCGAGGGTGTGATCACTTCCTCGTCGTTGTCTTCGGTCTGACCGTTGATCGGATCGTCAGTCTGATCGTTTGCTGTGCCACTCGTTCGATCATCCGTTTGATGCATTGCGGTTTGATGGTTGGTTCCGTCGCCGAGTTGATCGTTGGCCGAATCGTTGGTTTGGTGGTCGGCTGAATCGTTGGTCTGATCGTCTGTTGATTCATTGGTCTGACCGTATGTCCGATCGACGACTGAATCGCTGCTTCGATCTTCCATACGCTGGTTTGGTCCCTCCTCGACACGGTCCGTGTCGTCTCCTTCGCCGTCACGACCAACATCACCAACATCGGTACCAACTTCGGGCTCGGTTGTAGTCTGACCCGCCGGCGACTCGTTCACTCCTGAGATCTGCGCACTCTTGCGTCTCTTCGCCCTGCCACGTCCACCGTGGCCGTCTCCCTCGGTCACCCCAACGTCCTGCCTTCGTCTACGCTCTCGTTCTCGCTTGGCGTTCTTGCTGGTTACGGTGAGGACGTAAGGCGGCGTACTTTCTCGATCGAGGGTTGGTCTCTGAGAGACTGGTAGGAAGAGTGGTCCGGGCGTTTCAATCAGCTCGAGATATCGACCTTCGTCCAGGACACCTTGCCCGTTGCAAGCGGCGCAGGCGTACACGCCCTCCAAGGGTCGCCGAGGCGGCGGTGTCGTCGTCACCGGAGAAGGCATACGGAGGACGTCGAGGAAAACATGGCTGGGGAAGCGGATGGCGGGCTCGTTCGACACTCTACTTTGACCTCTCCATCATCCGAAGGCCATCACACCGCCATCCCAGGATCCGCAGCCCATCACCCCACCTCGTTTCCGCAGAGATTCCATGCTAGGCCGTGATGAGTTGCACCACCATGTTTCGGGTTGATGCGAGCGGCGCGTGGGGGCCTGTCGACAGCCATGGCATGCGGAAACCCTCGGCCAATCGGCTGGTAGCACTCAGGGGTGCCGACTGCAGCCCACCTTGTGGAATGCCGCATCCATTTCCTCGTTCGGCCGCTAGCGGCGCCACCCGCAGTACCGATGCCTGCTTTCAAGCTTCGCCCTCGCATATTTCCCAACCTCTTCCACCCCCGCGCAAGGCCTCTGAGATGTCGAGGCAGGGGACGTCCACCGTCCAGCTGAAGCGAGGCCCCGGTCGGAAGCGTAAGTACGCCACTGATGCAGACCGACGACGTGCGTATGCACTAGCCAGGAGGGTCAAAGACGAAAAGGACGGACGCGTCTTCCTACGACCTTACGAACCGCGAGAGTGGCGCGTGAAGTCACCCCCACGGGGCAACGATGCTACACAGTGTGAGCAGGATCGGCAAATCGTCTGGACGCCCGTCCATCCCAACTACGTCTCTCCATTGCTGTGGAGGTGGCGGGACCCATCGGACGGCGGTCGTGCCTACCTGTACGACGCGATGAGAGGTATGGTCGCCGTCAGACCCATGCAGCAGTAAGGCGCGGCCCGCCGACCCCTCCAAGGGCACGGCGGGCCAGGACCGTCGAGATTCTCGACCCTACGGCGAATGTTATAAAGTCAGGTTCGACCCGCACCTTCCCTTTCTTCCCCTCCTCTCGCTTCTAAGCCACGTAACTCGTGACCCACACACCTCCCAAAGCCGACGACGACAATGGCCACCCGCTGTACGATCTGCGGGTCCCCCGACGCCCGGCGATGCGGCACGTGTCATTCCACGGCGTACTGTTCCGTGGAGTGCCAGCAGACCGATTGGCGGGTCCACCGTCTCTTGTGCCGTCAGTTCGCCGTCTTCTCAAAGGGAGGATTCGAGAGCCGCCCCTCAGACAACCATCGCCTGGGAATCTTTCTTCCGATGACGGGGAAAAAGCCGTCGTTGTGACACGGGCTCAAGTAAGATGTTTCTCACAAAGTACTAGGCTATCTACCAAATTGTAAAGCTAAAGAAAAGACAGACTCCAGGTAGGGCGAGCATCCGCGCACATATACTGTGCAATGCTCGCCATGCAAGAATCGTACGATTCTCGTGGGTCACGTGCGTGGATCGTCCTCTAGACAAGGATATGCTATAGGCACAGCCTATATTCAAGGTGTAGCCTGTGACACTGCCCGAATATTGATTGTATCGATGATGATGTAGATGATCCGCCTACCACAATCATTTGCATCACTTATGCGGGCACCCTGGCGTTCGTCTGATACGCCACCAGAATATGTGGGTTACGTCCCTGTAGCGAATAGCTTAGAGGTGGTGTGATCTCTCGCGCACCTGTTAGCAACACTGTGACAACCGGATATGCTCTGCTGCAGTAACAGGCGCTCTCACTTCTTAGCCGTCGCAAGCGCTCGCTCTCGACTCATCCTGGTGAACAGCGTGAGCTCGTTCGATTGCGCAAGTAAGCACGTTCCAGATTTTGGGCATTAGACCTACTGACATAGAAAAGCTGGACGCCTGGTAAGATTAGTGTACGCGGCGCTACTATCGCTAGGCGCAATTCACGGATTCACCTAGTCAAACGCGATTGGCTTTTTGGAGTACAGGCTGCCCCGTAGATAATGTCATGATCGTCGCGTGCCAAGCTTCGACCACTTCGACGCTCGCCTAGCTCTCTCATTACCGTCCGGCGAAGTGGACTCCCTGCTTCTAGGAGCTAGATAAACTGTATCTTTCAGTGCCGCTTATTGATAAACTTTCGGAGTATAGCACCTTGATGATCAATGAGGACGACCATCAAGGTGTTTCTCGCTAGACTCAATATTCAACTCGAAGTACACATAGGCCTGTCCCAGTCTCATGCAACAGTTATCGGATTTTCGTCTGCGCATGCGGTCTGCTTTGTTTGTTGATTGAATAACACTTTTTCGTCGTAGCATAAACCCTTCGAGCGCCTGCAGCTAATCAGAACATCAATCCAGATTCAAGCAATGTCGGAAGCGCTACCGGACCCAACGCAGCCAGTCTGTGGAACCGAAAACGAGTTCGATGGTCGCCTAGGCCTGCGCATATCTGCTATATTTGTGATCTTTGTTGGATCATTTTTAGGAGCCTGGTTTCCGACATTTGCCTCACGACGCCCTAGGGTAGGCGTGCCGAAAGTCGCATTCTTTGTTGCAAAGTTCTTCGGATCAGGTGTGATTATTGCAACGGGTTTTATACACGTAAGTAAACCCCCCGATTAAATGGTTTCAATAGTATCGTCCTTTGAGGCTCAGCAATCAGCGTATACTTACTCTAATGTTTTGGACCTTTGTTAACATTTCATAGCTGCTTGCCCCCGCTCATGAAGCACTCACAAATGAATGCTTGACCGGTGCAATTACCGCATATCCATGGACTGAAGGAATCGCACTCATATCCATTTTTGCTTTGTTCTTCGTTGAACTTATGGCTATGCGATTCGCCGAAGTCGGACGCTCTCAGCAGGGTGGCTCAGAAGAAAGATCGAGGTAGGCTCCTTTATTCCCTTTGATTGGACAGTCTCCTATGGCCTTGGCGAGTGATTCTTTTTCGCCGAAGAACAATTTGCAGCACGCTTACTACTCCATACTTACTCTCTTTAAAGACAAACTTGCAACCACGTTAATATTACGTCTTCAAATTCTGAAGAGTCGCCCGCCTCGAGGAAACGGACGAAGGATGATATCATCTCATTCAATCCAGTCGACGAAATAGGGGATCAGGGACAGTCGTACGTACGGCAGGACACAGCTCTGAAGTCTCTATCTCACTCTCCTAGTACAAGCGCCTGTAAGTTTCTTTAGTAATTCAAATCCCACATAGCAGCTAATTTCTATAATAGCATGCAACATCGAGGCCCAAACCATGTCCAACGCAGACTCCTACACTTCGCAAAGAACAGCTATCTTTATTCTCGAAGCAGGCGTCATTGTTCACTCTGTCTTCATTGGCCTCACTATCGCAGTTTCCGGTGCGGAACTAGAGATTCTGTACATCGTGCTCACCTTCCACCAGACATTCGAGGGTCTTGGCCTTGGCAGCCGGTTTGCTTCCATTTCCTGGCCTCAGGGTAAAAGATGGGCACCCTACTGGCTAGCATTCGCATACGCTATTTCGACCCCTGCGTCTATCGCCGTCGGTCTCGGTGTGCGTAGCACTTTTTCTCCAGAGAGTCAAACCACATTGATTGCATATGGTGTATTCGACTCGATCTCGGCCGGCATTCTCATATACACGGGTCTTGTGGAATTGATGGCACATGAGTTCATTTTCAGCATGTCCATGCGGCGGGCCTCAATGAAAGAGCTTACAGCCGCTGCTGGGACAATGTCACTTGGTGCAGGTTTGATGGCCCTGCTAGGCAAATGGGCTTAAGCTCTTTAACCCGACCACTCGCCAAAGTGCGTGCTTATTGCGATGCCATTCGCCTTACTGAAGTACCTAACGATTCTGTTAGCTATATTTCCATTCTATCATGTATTCTTATTCAAATAGAATTTTTCAAATACGCGCGCTTCCAAAAACATTCAGAGATGGTCTGGTCTCTTGTGGTCGCGCTGCTTGGTCATGCTTCGAACCACTCGCATCTTTGTTGTCATCGTTGGTTTCGAAACACTCTATCTGGCTTGCAAATTAGGCTTTGACAATGGCAACCGTCATCTGACGCAATTTCAAGACGTATAGTCGTGGTATGTAGGCCTAAGTACCCACATCTTCGAAGCGGCTTAGCCGACCCACTGACTAAACCTTGTTCTACTGTTCCCGAAGGAATAAGGATAAGGGGGAATAACGCTTTCGGTAGTTGCTATCGGAAGGCGACCTGCCGCAGTGGCATGGCATAAGTTAGCATAGCGTTAAAGCTCAAGAGAGGCGTTTGGACGGTTGGTACCGTCGAGCTCCGGTGTCATGAGCATTTGCTTCTCTATGGGGGGAGTTTACGCACCTTTTAGACGTAACCTTTCTCGAGTTCTGTCGCATTCATGTAGCCGGCATTAGAAAGCGCGAGAGATGCTGCCATTCTAGTTGCAATAAAGTCGGAACTTCTGAACCGAGCAAAAGAGATGCACGAACGCACAAGGCAGACCGTCGCAAACGAAATCGTGAGATCGCATGATACCGTAGCTAATATCTATACGACATCAGATACTGCGTAGTCTCTGAATCTTACCACTTCATTCTAACTAAACCTGCTTATGTCTGCACGTTTACCGCGGCTTCTTTGCCCACGTTTGCCTAGCCTCAAAATCCACGCCAGACAGGGGTTCCCATCAAGGGTCGCAACAACCCGCCCTCACGTGGGTTTAATGCCTCAGGATAGTTGGTTGATGTAAGTGAGGTTGAACAACCCAACTAGCGGGTTGATGCCTCAGCAGTACGTGGGTTGATGGAGGGTTGAGCCTAGGTTGATGGTATTTGGAGCCTTGGCATGATTTGAGGTGGTGTGAATGAGACCTCTGTAACCTCCTCCGTGACCTCCGTGACCTCCGAGGCCTGTGTGTTGACGATATATCTGGTAGAGCTAGTTGAGAGGGTGTTGCTGTTCATACTCTAACTATCGCTGGTGCTGCTATCTCTGCTGCTACCTCCTCAAGGTCTGCAATGTTAGTGAAGGCATGCTGGCCGTTTGCAAGGCCGTGTTTGAACCAGCTCTTCACACACTGATCTGCCTCAATAATGTCAGTCTTAAGCTGGTACCTAGCGTCAGTGATCATCCGTTTGGCAGCACTGAATGACCTCTCGCACTCGCTGCTCATGCCAGGTAGTGAAAAGAGGTCGTACGCCATGGCCGCAAGGATA
>MSJI02000676.1:0-26834 GCA_001931905.2 Cladosporium sp. IMV 00045 | reverse complement strand
TGCCAGGCCCGATTGCGATGGACTGCTCGCCATGTGTGTTTTGGTTGATATCTAGTACAATCTTAGCACTCTGAAAGACAAGGATCCTGGCTCCTGGACACTTACAATCACAAAGCTCAGCAAACGCCTGGGAGTCACAGAGGTCAGTACGACGCAACACGATAAGACGCTGCTTTATATAATCTGGCCATGAGCGCGGCTGCGAGTTGGTATCCACAACAAATCCTCTGAGTGTGTCCCAATTGGATCTTTCCCATTTGCTTAAGTCATGGCTTAAAGACCACTCAATCAAGCCATCGTGTGACAGTTTTTCTCGCAAGTATTGACGTTTGGGTGCCGCAGTTCTGTACCGAGGATTGGCGTTCTCCTTGGGTTCTTGAAAAATGGATATCAGGTTGAGGCTGAAGCGCTGTGGAATAGAGTATGAAGTTACTGAATCTTCCATCTTGCGCCACAAGGGTACGACGCTGCGTTATCGACAAAGGTTGTGGACAAAATGTGAAGTACTGGAGGCGTGAAAAGCGCGAATGGCGCGAATGACTCAAATGGCGCAAATGGCGTAGAAGGCGAGGTCGGCGCGGAGGGCGCCCACGTGCGGATGATTTCTATCAAGCGAGCTGTACGGATGACGCAGATGGCGGAGATGGACGGAAATGACGTAGATGACGTAGATGGCGGGAATGATTGCAATGGCCGAAATGGCGCGGGATCGAGGGCTTCGCATGCCGGATTTACTTCCGTGACAATAACGGACCCACCGCGTGAGATTATCGCACGCGATCCTTCCCCGGGAAGGCTGCAATTCTCTGCTTGCACTCTTATCATTTCTTGCAATAACACCGAACTCCTAGGACCCTTCCGTAGGATCGATGATGACACGCTGAGGGATTTATATCACAGTCCACCCGAAGACAACCCCATCTTTCTCTAAAACCGAGAATTTTCTGGATACTATGCGCACACAATAGCATAATTGGGACCAAATATCGAAGATGACCAATGCTGCTCAAGAAGCTCTTGAAGGGGCCAAGAGACACTTCCAGTTCGCCATGTGGCCCAGGATCGAGAAGAACAAGTTGGTAGTGCTCAAAGGCACAGAGCAAAGCTCCAACTACGCTATTTTGGACAGCGAAGAAGTTATAAAGGACGCGGCTCACTTGGGAAAGAATGAAATGGAGATAGGAATTGAGGAAGGGCAAACGTTGCGTGTTACACACTGCGATGTACAGTTCAAGGAGAAGCCTCTAGTGTGACCTTGAGAATGCAACAGGGGCTAGGCGTACAACCGTCACCAATGAGACCAACGAGTACCATCTGCACAAAGGGACTCTGTTTGTGAGGGCCTTTGTCTTTGCTCAGGGACTGTATATTTCATTGCATTGCCCTTTAGTGAGGTTCTAAATGCACGCGCAAAGCAAAGGACGATCGCGGTATGATATTTTCGACTTGCAAATGCGAAGGATCGTATGATCATATTCGCAGAGAATATTATTCTGAGCAAGCGTCTTGTTGGATTTGTGCTAAGGACGGGACTGGAGATCGACCTCAAACCCAAGCATGTGCCACAAGGCTTCCATTGCTGCGAAATGTTATTCCAAGGATTCCTCCTCCACGATGAGTCTGCAATTGTGCGCAGTCGATCTCGGTTCTCGTACGCTTCGAACTCGATTGTGATGGCCGGGGGGCCTTACGGGCTTCAACTTGCGAAGCCCTCTGCAAAGATGTCAGCTCCACGACTATCCTCATGACGGACTGGCTGCACGTACTTAATGTATCTAACGTTCAGACTTGCCGCGCGCCCAATACGGTCTGCCAAAATCGCTTCAGTCTTGTCCAACCATTCAATGCTTCGCACAGACTCAAGTACATTAGTCAACAAGGGCTCCGCTGTATTTTTCTGCATGGCAGCTATCTCGAACAGCTTTGGATAAAAGCCAGCTGAAGCCCAGTCGAGGATACAAATCTGACTTGCACAAATTTTGATGTTTCTCGCTGCAAGATCACAATGACAAAGAGTCAGAGGGTATGATTGCAGTGTGATTTCTGAGGGTTCCTTGAGCTTCGCAGAGAAATACCTTTCGACATCCCCAACATCTTCGGGCTTGAAATTATGGTATTCGGACCAGAGCAGACCACGACTTGGCCCTCCACTCAGTGATCCGGGTTTCTCTCTGGAGATTTCTGCGAAGAGTCTGAGCATGTCGACCACTTTTTGGGTCGAAACGGGATCAGATGGCGGTATTTCCCGTCCATGAACATGCTCCATGACAAGGTATCCAAGGCTATTTCGTTTGAAAAACGCGTATGGCTGCGGTACCTTCACGCTATCCACTCGCATCAGTAGATCGCAGGCTTTTTTTTGATTTTCAAATTCATCCAAGGTGACGTCTCCTCCTAGCTTGACAGCTAGGTCGTCTGACAAAGCCACGACAGCATTGCCTCCCTCGTGATGACTGAGAATATCTTCGGTGCGACCTGTGAGGACGGCGCAACAAAATTGCACTATGTCTTCTTCCGGAGGAATGTACGGAACGGCGAGTATCATTTCGTGTTGTAAGGGACGCGAATTCAAGGTAATCTGCGCTGAAGAAGCAGAAGCAGAATGTGGCAGGAACTTCGAGTTTTAATGCATTGAGAGCCCAAATGGAGGACTCAATGGAAATCGTGATGGAGTGCAGGAAGACAGCGCAGGAAGACAGCGCAGGTGACAGCAAAAGCTTGGTTGGCGCGAATGGAGTGGATGAAGGGGATAAAGCAGTTTCTTAAAGGGAATGACTCCCGTAACGGGATGGCGCGCCTGATCGTCCTGACGTTGCTGGCATTATTGGCATCAGTGCTGTGATTGGCTTTACTGGCTTTACTGGCGCTGTTGGCGTTGTTGGCGTTGTTAGCGTCGTTGACGTTGTTGGCGTTGTTGGCGTTGTTGGCGTTGTTGGCGTTGTTGGCGTTGTTGGCGTTGTTGGCGTTGTTGGCGCTGTTGGCGACCGCGTGTTGTGTCCATAGGCTTGGTCACTGCAACGGTACTTATAGCACGCATATCATGCCTCCAAAGCCAGTATTTCAGCAGACTCGATTAAACTCCAAGCACAAATCAACATTTATATCTGGAAATTGAACCGACGATGAACGAACTTCGACCGGAGCACCATGCTGTGCAGCTGCAAGATGATGCCAATAAGGCATTCTTTGCAAGCAACAACAAGAACATTCTTTCTATCAGGATTGTCGTTCACACTACCGGCCGCTGGGAGAACTCAAACATGAGTGACAACCATGTGACAATCCTCCTTCTCCTCGAAGGCAATAATTCCATCCAACTCAACATGGCTACCGACGAAGGCGACACCTTGGGTGTTTTCATTTGGGCACTTCGTGCGTGGCAAGAGTCAAACTCTGCCATAACGTCTCTAGACATCGCATTGCAGAAATCTTGCACTGTTGGGATCCTGTACCAAATTCTGAGAGAGGCTGGTATGCATCGCTACCAGTTCTCGGGGGGAGGCTCCGGCTGCCGTCACTGGGTGTGAGTCATGACTTTGTAATAAACTGGAAAGTTCCATTCTGATTCGAAAAGCAGCATCTCTGTTAATCGGTGCCTCGCCCACTGTCAGATCGTGTCTCCAAAGGCCGTGACAGACGCCGAGAAATTCTTGAAATATCAGTATTCGAAAGCGCCTGGTGCCAAAAAGAGGGATATCGTCATCAAAGAAGGAACCTTTCTTACCGAGGATTCCTGGCTAAAGCTATGGTCTAGGGACGATGAGGAAGATGACGAGGAAGATGACGAGGAAGACGACGAAAGTGACGAGCAGGAAAGCGATGACGAACAGCCGGCCGCTGCCGGGTCAAGTGGACAGACTACTGCCGTGTCACAGTTTAAGTGGTCCAGAGAGTCTAGTGAATATGTAAAAAGAGACCAGTCTGGGACTGCGATAATTCGACAAGCCGGCCCACCGCTCAACACCGCATTCTCGATGAACGGGCGAACTTGCATTTGGAACGGGAAGAAATGTTTCATGTGGGACGGGACAGCTTGGAGAGATATTCAATGAGTTAGGGCTGGTCATCGGCCAATGATGTTCCTGGACTCAAATTCGGTCATACGGATGTGTACTTTTGGTGTTCTTTTGATCATGCTCTCATCGCAGATATCATTCTGTCACTCTGTAGCATTTCCAATGAAAGATATCCATAATGATGTTTCAATTTATCTTACACAACATTTGCCCTACAAAGTCATTCTTAAGACTAACCTACCCTCAATCCTTCAAACAATCCGGGGCGGATTCCATGATAATGTATAGGGGGCTTAGGGTTAGGGGTTCAAATTTAGAACACTATGTAGGCTAGCAGACGCAAACAGTAGTGAGCTACATACATTGAAGGTCAGACCACAGAGCGAAGAGGCAAATCCATGCGACATCTCCGTCTGAGCCAGCTAGAGTCAGCTGGATCGGGCTGGGTACCGGATAAACCATTTCCCTTTCATGTGTCTTCTTGCTCTGCAGAGGAAGAGTCACGTAAGGCCTTCGCGGGCGCCCAACGATCCCATCGATGATTCCCACGGTCCTTCTTGACATTGATTGATGCCCCGTGGACAGACAGCGCTGGCCGGTATCCCGCCATCAGGTTTCACTCTCCCCGTCCGGATCCGACACCGTTCGATCATTTTTAGCAGCCGACTGCCTACGCCTGCGGTGGCACGAACGATCCTTTCTCCAGCAAAGAGCCTTGAGCGACTCCACGCAAGACAATCCCACCCGATGGAACCTGCTTTCAGCGCCGCCAGGCGACGCGGTTGCCGTAGGTGTAAGACCCAAACATCCGCCGGTCCGATCAGAAGCCGATGCCACCCATTCCAGGCACGTTCGCCTTCCTTGACCCGGTCGTCCCTCGCTTCCGGGGGAATGTGTACGCCTCGTGATGACAGGTCGAACGCACGCAGCACGCACGCCGACTCTCCCACCCTACTACGCGGCCACACCCAGCCGAGTGTGAGTAAACCCTGAGAAACAAAGGCTGAGTCCACAGACCTTCGAAAAAGAGGAGTCACCCTGGGATGGCAAACTCATGCCAGACGTGCGAAGGGCCCCACAGCCAGACGCTAACGGATCGCCAATCCGGGAGACAGCCGCGCTCGTCGCCACAAGCACCTTCCAAAGAAAGACGGAGACAAGAGAAGTGAGCCAGAGTCCACTGGCACTCACCACCACAACGCCTGGAGTCCACCAGCAGCATCGTCACCCACAAAGCCAGCCAGAGTCCACTGGCACCGACCAGGTAAGTATTGTCTCCAACCCTCCGCAGAAGACGACGTTTGGAGTCCACCAGCAACGCCGCGACCCCACCAAATGCCGGAATCCACCGAGGCACTGGACGGGGGTTTGGAGACGGCTACATCGATGCAACAACGACGCAACAACGATATAACAACACCTCCCTACGCAGTTATGCTTCCCCGGAATGCGTCGCATTCCCGCAAAACACCCAAATCCCCGCATGTTGCGCACTTGGAATGCGTCGCATTCCCCGCACGTGCACTTATGGAGTTGTGGCTGCAGATAAGTTACGACACATGCCGCGTCCCAGCAAGTACAAGGGTATGTGGCAACGCACTCAAAAGGCTTCATGCGACAGGGTGCTCGTCATTTGCCGATTTAAGGAGAACGTCGTGATCTCAAAATCCTTGCTCAAACAACACCGGTATGCGACATCATTGAAGAACGTGTGTTTTGCAGATAAATCACACACGCATATACCGCAGAGAGATAACGTTACCGAAAGCCTTGGCCTTACTCCACTCAACTGCTCATTCGAGTTCCATAGCAACCATTACATATCGGCTTGGTGGGATCACTACCGAGGAATGCAACCAATTTGGACGTCTTAGTCTTCTGACAAGACTGACATGCGAATGATACTGTCATGCTCATTCGCGCGAAGGGCACTTCTGGGTCCTTCGTTAGATCTTTGATGACATTGATCTCCTCATCGAACGCTTGTCGAGTAATGCTGGTGAGATCGTAGCTCATCGCTTAATCGGTCATTTCTAAAAGCAAGTCAATCCACCAACGAAGTCAAAGCTTGAGTGGTTGCAAGCAAGGGAAAAAATGGCTTACTGTTAAACCATACATTCAGATGCTCGCTTGAACGGCCCCAAAGATCTTTGTAGATTCAGTATATGGTGGAAATTGGGACGAGGAAAGAGATTCCACGATACCGATCTATACAGTAAAGAGCCCGGTCGCATCAATGTGTCTTGCGGGACCCGACACACTGTGACCCACAAACTCCGATGCGTGGACAGGACACAGCGAGCATCTCGGCTATATATTCTGTCCATCTTTCACCGAGAAGGGTGTCCTGAAAAGGTTTAGCGTGATTGGAAAAATGACGTTGAAAGGGGATGGTGAGGCGGAATCCCCAATTAGTTGCAGTAACAATTGGGTACAAGCTCCAGCTGAATATACAAGTTTGTTGCGAAGCCGGCATGGTGGGATAGGGAGGCTCTTGGTTTATAGATATCGGGCGCTAACGGCTGACGTCTGAAGACGAGTCTATGGCCAACCTGTGTGTATTGGCATTGAGCGAGGCATGGTAATTGAACCCTGCACGATGCTCCTGATTTCAAAGTGGTTGTGTGTAAGCTATGTCGGAGCGCTATATGTCCCTCAGCCATAGGAACGCATCTTCGGCGTTCGCACGCACGGTATAACTCCAGCCTGGCATCGCAATCGCAGATTCGGACATTTACCAATGGGTAAGTTGTCTCAACATCGATCCCGGTCCTTAGTACCTCCGATTACTGCATCTTTGCGAATCGTTCGGCTACTCGAGCGACAAACATCTCAACAAACAAGCCCCCTTCACGCAAAAAGCGAGAGAACCCCGAGCAAAGGATGAGTGACTCGAAGTTGTTGGCAGCAAAGTGCACACAAATCTGTTGCAACATGTCCCCAGGTGACGTATGCAGGGTTTGGTAGGCCTTTCCTTCGCCCTCGCACATCGTCCTTTCCGGCGTGTTCTCGAAGACGTACCTCACCAGGTCCGAAAAGTCTGCAGAGGGCATTTCTGCGCGTTCATAGTGTTTGAAGGACCTGTTCAGGCGCTCACTTGAAAGAATTTTCAATGGCCCTACGCCGTACTTGTCTGCCAGGACATAGAGCTGTGCGTGGCAGAAGAACACAGCCGTATAGTCGTTGCGGCCGATGACGTTGCGGCATATCTTCGAGGATGTGAACAACGGGCAGGTCACAGCTACACTGATGTCTGGGGCTGGTAACTTAGAACAAGCCTGATCGTGTGAGGGCGCCGGAATCGATGTCGTCAACTTCTTCTTCTTCCTGTCTTTTTTGGAACTTGCAAACGTTCCCCATGGATCGAACTCAGGTTCTGCCGGCTCTGGGACTGGTTCTGGCATAGGTTCTTCGTATTGCTCCGCTGGAGTGTCACGCTCTTGGGGTAAGATCTCAGCAGCCGTTCCCTGGACGCTCGCATTGTGCTCGTCGTCGAAATCTTTGGTGCAGGCCGATGCCTTTTGGACAGGTTCAGGTTGAGGCGAGTTGTAGTCACCTGTGTACATGAACTCCACGAAGCGAGCGAATGTCTCTTCATTGAAGTCGGATATTGTCGCAAATCTTTCTCGCGACTCTCGCATCCCGTTCTCTACCAGAGCGAAGAGTGTAGGTGAGGCTTTCGATACAAGGGGTTTGTGGACGGCGAAGCGACGACTGCCAATCTCGAAATCGAAAACTCCACCGCAGAACGTCCTACACCCTCCTTGTCAATTAGTGTGGAGGTGACGGCATGAGACACTAACTTACGCAAGGTTCGAATTTGGCATATTCGGCAGACAGTAGTCGTTCCAGACTACTACGCAGAAGAAAGAAGCTCAGTCTGAGATAATTGAGATGACCGGTTGCTCACCGCGAAGAAGTGCGCTTTCGACGTGTGCTGTAAGTAAGGACAAGAATTTACTTGGAATGTCTGTTATACAGGCGTCGTCCGCGCCTCGCTCGGCTGCACCGACCTTCAGGTCACACCGCTGCGGGAAATTACTGTGTAACAAATACTCCACTACTGCATGGCCAACTATGCACGACAAATTAGGCTGCTACGCCACAACATGCAGACAAACCTAGAATGGGAACAAGATCCGTATGCCCCGCACGATAGAGGTTCCAGCGTCACGGATATTAATCGTGCGCTGTGCAAGTTGAGGGAACAGGAGCAAGGGCTGTACTGTGGCGTGCGACTAAGTTATGCTTCCCCACATGCGGAGTGATACCCTTGTCAGATTCCAATTGGCGGGTTTCCACAGTGCTCACGCATCGCAGGCCAACGCAGAGAAGACATAAGCGGTGCATGTACAGGCTTGGGCCGTCAAGGTCTTGCTCAGCTCCCGTGCGCAGATTAGCTGGCGGAGTGCTAGTCGTCCATATTGCACTTCGAGCCAGGACATTTGTGAAATACCTGTCGTGAACTGTGATTCTGATCAAACTGGTCGCTCATGGGCCTGCGAAGGGGTGATACAAAAAATCAAGTCAACAACATGTGTAGCAAGGCAGGTCTCGTGAGGCAGTCGCCAAAGCTAAGAGAATGCTGCGCGATAAGCCCACTCCGGTAGCTTGTAGCAGCTGCACCAACTGCGCAGCTGCTATCCAATGTCAATACATGCACGCTTTACGCGCACAGAAGACGCGCTTCTCGCGCAGTGCTTTCGCGTAGTCTCATTCCGTCTATTTACAGCTTATACAGGACGAATTATAGGCAGGGCTAGGCAATGGAGTAGGCTCGGAGCAGATGAGTATGCATGGGGGCACGGGAACGGCCGACAGCGCCGAGCGGGAAACAAGGGGAGGTGAGAACTTCAAAACGAGACGGTTCAGTGAGAAGGACGAGAGAAATAACAGCAGACAGCAACGGCGATACAGGAGATGCGAGGGTCAATCTCTCATCAAAGTCGACCGGAGGGGCCGAGAGCAGAGGCTGAGCAGTGTTTCCAGCGGAGAGGAGGCAAAAGTGGAGTCGATCCCTTTGGAGAGTCGACATCTTTGGTTGTACTACTTAGCAGGGATTCCGCAGGGATCACCACTGTCACCGCTGCTTTACGTGTTCTACAACGCCGACCTAGTCGAAAGGCCGATCCACGGCCACGGAGGATCGATCGGATTCGTTGACGACTTCAACGCCTGGGTGGTAGGAGCGAACGAGGAAGAGACTACTAGAGCGATTGAGAACACCATCCTACCCCACACCGGGCGATGGGCGAGGCAGAGTGGCGCAACGTTCGAGGCCGACAAAACCAGCCTTATCCATTTCACCAAGAGGGCGGAAGCAGACGACACCAGAGCAGTGCGATTCAACGGGATAGCGATACTACCCCAGCAAAGTGTCAAAGTCCTCGGCGTCACGTTGGGCAAGAAGCTGGCGATGGATGAACACCTCTCCCGAGTGATCAACAAAGGTACTAGAGCGTGTTTATCACTCCAGGCGATCAAAGGTACAAGACCAGCCCAAATGAGACAGCTGTTCCGTAGCTGTGTCCTACCAATCATCGACTATGCCGCCTCGGCGTGGTACGGCCCGGGGAAGGTAGGCGTGGGTAGGCTCGTAAACGCACTCGAAAAGGTACAAAGGCTGGGAGCGAGGATGATAACCAGAGCATGGAAGAAGGTAGCCCTACCTATCCTCGAGGCCGAAGCGTGCCTCGAGCCCACCAGGGAACGCCTAGGGAGGAAGGTCTCGGCACACGCAGCAAAGCTTATATCGCTCACAAACAGCAACCCCGCAAAGGCGGCGCTACTACGTGGGTTCAATGTGACCACGCATGTGTCACCACTCGGAGCGACAGTTGCAGTATCAAGGAAGCGGCTGAAACCAAACGGATCCAGGCTACCTATGGGGAACCCACCATGGATCCAGGCGCCATGGATAGACCACAGCCATCGAGTAATTATCAAGGAAAAGGATCAGGCAATCAGAGACACAGCCACAATCGCAGGGGCGAACATCGTGGGCCTGTACACAGACGCATCAGTCGCGAAGCGGTTGGCCGCCATCGCAGTCATCCAGAGGACCGGGATGTTCACCCAGGTCGTCAGGCAAGACTCGATAGGATGGGCATCTACTTGTGGGGTGTTAAGTGCGGAGATAGCAGCGATAGCAGCGGCTTTAAAGTACGCCCAGGAGGATCTCGAGCAGGTGCAACGGCTGGTAGTGTTCTCAGACAGCCAGCAGGCTCTACGAGCGATTCAAGCTGGCAACGGCGCGAGGACCGGACGAGCGCTCCTATTGAAGATCGCAGAGAGCATAGAGGCCCTTTGTAAGGCAGGGATAGATCTCAGATTCAGATGGTCCCCGGGACATGAAGGCGTAGTAGGAAACGAAGAGGCCGACGACGCAGCACGGGAGGCGTCGAATCACGCGGGTAAGCCTACGGCTCCGGCACTAGAGAGGGTGCGAGAGGTGGCAGCCGTTATCCGTCTGATGAATCGGGAGAGGAGTGAAGATCCGAACCCGTTCGACACCACGAGGCTGCCCGGCCAATATACATGGAAGATGGATCAGGCCCTACCAGGAAAACACACCCTGAAGCTATACGGGTCGCTTACGTCGGACCAGGCTTCGATCCTCATCCAGGCGAGAACGGGACACTGCCGGCTGAACCAGTACCTTTCCCGAGCAGGACTGGTAGACGATGCCAAATGTGGATGTAGAGATGATGACGAAACCATCAAACACGTCCTTCTTGTGTGCCCGAGATGGGCAGACGAGTGTAGGGAGCTGCGAGCAGCCGTAGGCGATAGGTCGGGAGACATACCTTTCCTCTTAGGAGGATGGGGTTCGAGGAAAGACATCAGAACAGGGCAATTATTAGATGGCCCGAAAGAGAAATGGAAGCCGGATCTAGCGGTTGTCAAGGCTACTATCCGATTTCTGGAGAAGACAGGCAGGTTGACCTACCAACAGGAGGTCACACAGGCAGTATAGGGGATGGTTTACTCTCACTCACCATGAGCAAAGGCAACGAATTTCGTTTGTAAGCAAGGTCACTCTTAGGGACGGCTCATACGGTCACCGTGAATAGCCTGACAGAATCAATCAATCAATCAATCAATCAATCAATCAATGTACTACTTAGACCGAGAGTACGCATTCCTTCTGAGTCTAGATTACGTGCCAGCTCCGTGACCTCTCGTAGAGCAAAAGTCGCTCTTCGCGGAGACGACGGCGAGTATGATGCTCCTGGGCTTTTTCATGTATCCGACCACCATATTCGACAGTGTCTGCATCCTCAACAGATTGGTCTTGATTTCCAGCTCGGAAGAGACCTGGAAGATACACCATTGTGAGGTGTGGTTGACTAGGTCCACAAAACTCTACCCGGAGAATGTCAGTGCTGAATCTCTTGACATCTGATAAGCCCATGAGTTCTTTCGCCTTCTTGACGACGTAACCCAGGTCGGGTGTCTCATTCTCAAAGTTCGTAGCCAAATTCTGAGAGGCGCTGTCGTTCGCCGGTCTGATCGGTTTGGGCCAGCAGTGATAGATATCTTGACAGTTTTGTTGTGTGCGCGCCGCAGTACCAGTTCTGTAGCGAACCTTGTGCACAAGTTGTCCCTGGTCGGGAACGACATTCCAGAAATAGCTTCGAGTACCGAACTCTTTCCGGCCGACTGGTCGCCGCAGACCACGATTTCAGGCAGATCCACATATTTGCTAATGCCTTTCGATCGGAGTCTGTCGATGATGTCCAGTAACTGCCGGTGTTGCTCGGATTGTAGCTCGATTGAAGACACCGTGAGCGCTCACAAATACTATACCTGATTCAGACAAGACTTTTTTTTTGGAAGGAAAGGTCACAAAAGAGGTATTGCTGGCCAATGTCACAACTGCTTCTCTCACTTCAGCGTCCAAATCTCCAGGCTAAGTACTCTGTGGCCCTCTTGACAACGCATACTTTTACCTTCTCGATATAGAGTCTCGATCAGTGATGCGTTATGACAACGGAAGCCGCATGCATCACAGCAGTTCCTCGCCTAGTGGAAGCATTCTTACAGTAGTGTCTATGGCAACATCTGGTGTGAGGATGTGAGATATGTACCCTCTGCACCGGTTACCGGTGGGCTCATCAGTGCAGGCAAATTGAGCTCGTTTCCATGTGCTCCGTCCGCTTCCAGTGCCTGAAGAAGCACAACTTGCAGCTCTGCACTTTGACCCACCCAAGACTGCGGAAGAAAGTTCCGACATCCGCGCATCCAAGTGCAGAGTCATAATGCATGGCTGATAGTAGTAGGCAGCTGCTTCGCCACCACTGAGCTCTCCGTCGCGCATGACGCGTCGCCGAGTTATTCTGCATTCGCATGCAGAGCAGCGTGTTTGACTCTTATTTGCTGCTTCATCGCTTAGCACAATGCGACTGAGCCCTCTTGCTGTAACTCACGATACTGTCCTTCCTGGTGACGCACACGCCAAATGTGCTTGATTGCCTTTTCAAAAATGAATGGCTGGAAGGAGTACCGGCTGCGGAAGAAAAGTTGGTCATGCAGTTACATCGCGCCAAGCAGCTCATTTGCAGTGAGCATATATATTGCCATTAAAAACATGGGAAATGAGGCCGAGTGTGTTGTGATGCATGTCGCAGCGATGGGTCGAATCCTTAACAAGCTAAGTTAACTGCACGCGCACAAGCAGGTTGCGTCCTTCCTCAGCGTTGAAAGAATTTATAGTTTAAGGCCCACGACGTCATCCGGCTTGCAGCGCGCGGAGTGGCTGATGGGCGGCACCAATGCTGAATTTGGTCTTCTTGCACGGGAAGTTATTACCCAGACTCATAGTGTGACAGTCCACCGGCGGCTTAGGCAACCCAACCATGCCATGCAGCTTGTTGCTTCGTGCAGAGTATTTTATATGACCTGTGGTACAAGAAGCTCTAGGAACTCGGTTGACGACTCTTTTCCATCATTCCTCAACCGATGCAAGTGTAATCGAAACCCAAACCAATTCACTACTTGCTGCATGAACTGGACACAGTCTGAGCAATATTCTGGAACACAGCCAGGACCATTGTCCTGCCGAATGTAAATTCGAACCTCGATACCCATACAAAGAGGAGGTTCGCAGCGGCTGAGCTCTAGGAATTTTGGAATGCCCTGAGGGAAACTGGGTTTTTCCAACATCAAGGTGTGAGTGGCGATGAAGGCTGTCAAAGCTTTTTTCTCGGCGTGAGAAGCAAAGTAAGAACTCGGTCGATCGTTTTCATCGCGACAGTGTGGAGGCAGATGTTGACCTATCAGTCTTGCAAGCTCAGAAGTTTCATCTCGCCATGGCCGACCTTCAATAACTTTGGCCACCTTAACGTTCGACCACCCGCTGATGGCGAGAATTGGCGGCAGATGGCCTCCTCGAGTGAGACATGCAGCGGTACGACTTCGATTATCGTCTGAGTTCCATTGGCGGTCCAGAGGGATAGTGTCAAGTTGAGCAAGGATTTCCAGCTCATCGATATCGTTGGCGTCCGGATCCGCATGAAGGCTCTCAGCGAGGGGGATCCTTTTGTTCTTACTTTCGCATATGGATATGATGCGCTTGAGGAGTGGTATGTTGTCGAACAATTGTTCCCCAATTCTTTTCAAGTAGGAGGTTTCTGCTGAGTAATTGTCGTTTATGTAATCGAGCAGGTCCTCGCTGGCGCACAGCTCTTGTTTAGATAATTGTGCGAAACTGCGACAGTCCTCATCCAGTACATCAAGTGACGCCCCTGCCTGTAAGAGCATGATGACTGTGCAATACTGTTGTGCGTAGAATGCGAACAGCAGTGGGGTCCAACCCTCGTCACATTTTGCTGCTAAAAGTCCATCGTAGGTGATCAGCAAGGTGACCATGTCCTGACTGCCCAACCCAGCAGCCAAGTGCAAAGCTGTTATTCCCTGATAACCTCTGGCATCAAGAAGTAGCTGCGCTGGATCTACCACTTTGTTCAGGATAGCATGCATTCCCTCACAATCCTTGGCCACACAAGCCCTGATTAGAGCATTGTGTTTTGAGTTAGTTGACTCAGGCTGCAAGGTGACATCCGCCATTCTCGGGATCAGATCGTCCACTTGATGCTCGATAACATCAGTATTTGCAGCATCGAGGTTTTGGCTTCCATTGATCGTGTCCTCGCCGTCTGCATCGGATTCATCGCTATCTGGGTCATCAAGGTCTCCATCCTCGGAGTCTGACACAAATCCTAAAGGAATCGCTCTTGGACGTGGTGTACGCGGAACTCCAAGCACTGACAGATCTCTCGCACCTTCGAGGTCGCCACGAACGTTTCCGACGGTCGTCCATACAGCTTCGTCGTGATCCTTGACCCAAAACACCCCGGAATTATAGACAGTCTCATCAAAAGGAAACATTGGGATAATCTCTCGTCCGGATGTGTCGCATATGTGTTTCCCAATGCCAGAGTCTGGTCTCGAGCTTCTTGTGCCGGGGTTCTTAAATTCGTGTTCACGCTGTACACAATCGTGAGGGCAATCGACCTTGACGAAGTGCGAGCTCCATCTTGTGACCAAAGTGTATGCCATCGTCTTTTGCTGTATCGAAATTCCAAGATTGTTCGAAACCTAATGCCAGGACGACTTGGAACAAGTGCTATGGCAGCGTCCTCTTGTTAGGCCGTTGTGATTCTCTGTCAGTAACAACTTCAAAGCTCCAGACTATAGAATCCATAGAACTGGGTTGACGTATCCTTGAAGGCCATAGTTGAACCAAACTCTACGCAGAACGTAACGTCATATGTAGCAGACTAAGAGACCCTGTCACGTTACATCAATAATGCTTTGAGGCTTGTCGGCTGACACCTTCGCATCTGTCCACGAGATGGACGCCAATCGCACTATTATCATCTCCAATAGTGTTAGCTGCGTGAATGTCCACACATGTAGTGGTGTAGCGTTCGTCGCAGCGATTGACTCGTACTTCAAAGCGGGGTTGTAGTAGCTACCTGCATGGCTCGGCAGCAGCCTCAGCTCGCCAAGTCGCTCATCCTGCAGCCTCCAGAAAGTCGCATATTTATTGACAGCAATAGGAATGTCTCTTATAGTAATATCCGCCATAATTCCAACATCAGATCTCTACAGCCGCGTTCGATATTACCTGTAACAAAGTGCCAGCAGTCTTCTCACAATGGACGTTTTCGGGACAATCAGGAATGCCATCGAGCTTACAAGAGACATAGTGGTTCTGATAGACGACATACGTGGCGCTAAAAACGAGAAAAAACGTTTGATGTCAGACACAAGAGCATGCGAGCAGATTCTGCATAGTCTTTGCACTAGCCAGAGCAACGCCGTCGCTGTCAATGAAGGAGGGGAAACCGACCAACAAGATCTTTCTGTGAACGCCTTGTTGGAGAGATTTTTTCCCGACCTATCGACGCTGGCAACGACCTTGAGGGCGTCGAGAAATATCAAATGGCCTTTCATAAAAGCAAGGGTGGAAGAGCAGCGGAAAAGGATCGAGTGGGACAAGAATGATCTCCTCCTTCACCAGGCTATTAGTGGCAACAAATCCACTACTCATCAGTCGGAATGTCTCAAAAAGCACCTCCAAAAGCTCAGTACGACTGCAGATGATCACACTCGTGATCTGAACGCTTTACAAGATGAGATGTCAAGATTATGCAAGGACCATGAGGCGAACTCTTTGAGGATTTCACGACGAGATATATACCAGTGGCTCGTTCCATCAGAACAAGGTGAAAATTATTCCACAATCAAACGAACAGCAGTGAAAGGGACTGGAGATTGGTTCCTACGCTCAGACGAATACGTGTCTTGGCGTGATACCATCAATGGGACTCTTTTTTTGTGTGGACAAGCTGGTGCTGGAAAAACTTTCCTGACGTCCCTTGTCATCGGAGACTTGAAGCAGCCATCCATACTATCAAGCTCAGTTGCAACAGCCTAATACTACTGCGATTCAAGATCATCACACGAAAGTGATCTGCAAGTAACGTTATGCATCAGAACACTTCTCAGTCAATTGGTCTCTTCATCAGCTGTCATTCCGCAAAAGCTCCTCGTCGAAATGAAGGACGATCCATACACCATACCTGGAATTGACACAGTGATCGAGGGGCTGATCGAGATCACGGGAAGTTTCGCGAAAGTCAATTTCGTGGTCGATGCTATTGATGAATTTTCTGCATTCGAGAAGAACAGACGAGATCTTCTGAAATGTTTGACGCGCATTCAGTCAGAAACAAAAAGAGTGAATCTGTTTGTGACGTCTCGACCATTGGTGGATGTTGCGAGTTATTTGCAGAAAGCCTCCAACATCTCTGTTACAGTTCCGGCCAAGGACTTGGCCCTTTTCGTGGAAAAGAGATGCGATTCGTTACCAAAATTCGTGCGGAAGTCGCTAGCCTTGATCGCAGAAACGATAGCCACGGTAGTTTTGAAGTCACAAGGATTGTTAGCGGCTCACCAAAAACTGATTTGAAAAGAAAAACTGCTAACACAATTACAGATTTCTGCTTGCAGATCTCCACATGAGATCGTTGATCCAGCGGAGACATCAGCATGCTAAAGACTACATGAAAACTCTTCAGGACTTGCCTACAACGCCCAAAGAAGCCTACCGCGACGCCATTGACAGGATATTCCGGAATAAAGATGCTGACATAGCTATACCTATGTTCCAATACCTGTCCTGCGCGAAGCAGCCGCTCACGGTGTCTCACATTCGACATGCCCTTTCTGTCACGATCAATACTCGAAGGCTAGATGCAGATGATATTTACGAACTGGACGTGGAGGAGATTGTGTCTATCTCCACAGCTTTGGTTAGGGTGTTAGACAACAGCCACACCGTCCAGTTCTCACACAGTACCATGCATGATTTCTTCTCGCAAACGGACCTTGAACCATTTCCACGATCTGATCTGGCTCTTGCGACTGCGTGCATCTCATATCTGCTTCTGGAAAATTTTCAGAATGACACATTTCCTGTATTCTCGGAACGTCTCTGGAGCTTCGACATGCGCAAGCGTTACCCTTTCTATGACTACGCCGTCCGGCATTGGGCTACACATGCAAGGGATGCAGGCCAGGAATCGAAAGCGATGGTCGATATGCTTCTGCAGTCTAGTGAAGATGCGCCGTCTCGTGCTATCTTGACTGAGGCGGAACGTGACAACAAGCAGAATGTCGATTGGCTGCTCAACAAGACCGGTGAAACTCCATCAATCTTGCTCTTGATGAACGAGAAGCATATGACTTTTTTCCAACTTGCTTGCCACAACGGGTGGACAATTGTAGTTCAAAAGCTACTTCGAGCCGGTACACCTGGCTGGAAACTGGATGTCAATAACATGACGCCATTGCACTACTCGGTAATGAGATGTTGCGAAGAGAAAGCGCGTCTCCTCCTAGATGTTGCAAAGTTGCCAATCGATACGTCTGTCAGGCGAGCTGTGTGGAGATATGATCGAGGAAATGGTTTCCCTCGTTGGGAGCCACACCTTGACGGGAATTTGCCCGATGAGCTTGATCAGTCTTCTGGACTTACCGCACTTCATTTTGCAGTCCTGATCGGAAGTGTCTCAATGACAAGATTCCTAATCGCTCACGGAGCTAATGTGAATCATCCTTCAGCGTATAAAGAAGGGATCCTCCATGTAGCGCTGAAACAATGCGTCCAAGGTCATCGAAGATCTTTAGGAAACTACGACGCTTGGGATGAGCCTCAGCACCGCATTGAGTCAACTTTGGATTTCATCGATTTCGAACCGGAGTTTGAGGATGAGTACCAGCAAACCGTTCGCGCACTAGAAGACTCCCGCCTCGAAATACTGGATGCGCTGTTAGAAACCAACGCCCTTGACATACATGCAAAGGATATACATGATCGATCATCGCTCCACTGTGTCAAATATCATACGTCAAGTGGGAGTGAAATCGAGACCCCGCCAGTCTCTGTCAGATCTCTCCAAAAATTGATTGCGAAGGGTGCTATCTCGTCAAGAGATGATCAAGGACGTTTACCACTCCATCTTGCGTGTGAAGCTGGTGATACGGCTGCTGTGAGAGTCCTCCTACAAGCGAATGCAGACTTGGAAGCTACGGACCACAATGGTCGCAACGCGCTACATTTCGCCGCCAGAGGCAGGTATCTTGAAACTATTGGCACTATTCTGGAGACCGCCAGACAACAAGGCTGCAGCGAACACCTCGTTTTACCAGGGACATTTTTGGGCAGAATGCGCTGCACCATGTGCTTCGAAACGGATGGGTCGAAAGAGATGTGGTTGCATACCTGGCTGACGCTGGTGCCATCACTGACCAGCGGGACATGTGTGGCAAATCTCCGCTAGCGATGTATCTCGAGAAGTTATCCATGAACGGTGCAAATATGGCTGGAATGATGGAGGTCTTGTTCAGTGCAGGTGCCGATCCTGCGTATTTGTCGAAGGAAGGACTGGGGTATCATCACCTGTACGCACAGACTGCACTCGTGCTGGGGATCGAACCTTTCAGGGTTCTACAGAGATACGGGATAAACATCACCACCACAAATAGTGATGGAAGGTCGTTGGCACACTACTGTGCAATGAATGGTCATTGCACAGTGGAATGTCTTGACTTTTTCACTGGACTCGGGATGCCTCTGGAGATTCCCGATGCTGCAGGAATTACACCGTTGCAGTACGCCAACATCGCCGTCTTGCGGGTTCGCCATGTCAATGAATGGGATAGCGACCGCTGTGGTCCCTCGAGGGCTACATTACGTGGATATATCGCAAGTCTGCTTTTACAGCAGTGACAGCGTTTTCGAAGTTCAGCATTAATCACGAGCCGTACATTCGATAAGAATAATCTGCTGGCGACGGCAGCAAAGAATCACAAGCAGCGATCAACGATAGTCTTTTGATCAGAATTTTTGTTAAGTTACCAAGAAATCGCACGTAGCTTACATCTAGGCCTCGAAAAAGATAATCCGAGCCGCTGAGATAACGATGGAGAGATGTTGCACCGATGACGCGAGAAGCAAGAACTGAGATTGGAGATGTTTGATTTATCAGGAAAGAAAGACCATGAAGAGTTTCGGGCGGTAAGTTTGGATGTTGTTGCAAAATCGATCACAGACTAGTGCGTGACGTGCTCTTATTGAATAGCCAAGCAAGTGCAATCACGGGCCTGTTGCGGCCAACGCCGCTGGGTTCCCCTCACAATCAATCGCGCTTGCCTTCCACAAAGGAAATCCTCGATCAGCGACAGACTAGGTAACTTATCAGGAAGGGATGGACGTGCCACAGCTGAATCTCGAGCAGAATTGACTGCTGCACGCGATCCTGGCGCCCTCGGACATAAGTATGGACGACTCGATCCCTGAGGTGTGAGAGTCGAGTTCCCTCGAATTGGATGATGCTTACAGTACGGCAGCAGCGGACAGACTGATGCTCATCTGGTACTGATTAGCCACATGCAGCGGAGGAGTAGCTAGGTGATGTAAGCCGAATTCATCAAGGCGTGAGTATTGAGCGAGGAGAAGGGAAGATGGGCGTGATATCGATGACAGAACGACAGGAGAGCGTTGAGCCCAAAAGGTGTGGCTGAACGGCCGCGAACAGTTCCCCGTGAGGCGGCTTGCCATATTTTGGAAGAACGACCGATGGCGGACTTTCGTGACGGAACTGTGCGAGAGAAAGATGGGAAGAGATTTGTTCAACATCAGTGTCTTCCAAAAGCTTTCCAGCTATCGAATCGACGATTTCATTTTCGGGCGGCTCGAAACCGGCATGCTCGCGGCGTGGTGCGTCTGGAATGACGTCCGTGTAGAACTCGAGGTAAACAAGGACTACCATCAACTATGCTCTCTGATGGAGGATTTCCAACCGCGCGAGCTCTTCTATCCCAAGTGCCGCGACTCAATGTCCGTGAACGAGAACAGCCCACGACCTGCCGGATTCTTCAAACACCTCGACAATCACGTCTATTTCTCACTATACGAAAACCTCCTGGATCACGGTCAACAGCTAATATTCTCCAATCCTCAGGAAGCTTTGAAAAGTATCAATGCACACGAGAAGGTCATGCAACTTGTGATGACGCACGTGGTAATGTGGTTGAACGACGAGCCCGCAAAGGTCAACCACCGCGAGGGCAACAAACCGCCCTTAGTGGAAGACCTCATCCCGAGCATGCAATCAGGTGCGCCAGTATTTGCCGAGAGGGAGGTGATAGAGAGGGAAGTGGCTAGAGAGAAAGCGCTGGGCCTGCAACGAAATGTGCTGGAGTACGTCGAGGCGCACGCGGCGAGTTTCACGGAAGCGGCAAACAAGGAGTATCTCGACTTGATGCCTGACGGAGGAATGGACCCTCTCGTCTACTGCGAGAGGTTCAGAGCTGAACCATGGAGAAACGTTCTCGTCAGGGTCCACAGGTATGTGGGCCGCGGTTTCAAAAACGCGTGTGTGGTCAGGCTCAATACATCAACGCCCACCGACTTGCCGGGACCACCTAAGATCAGTCTGGTCGATTCCTTACAACATGTCGTTCTTCAACACCCCGAAGTCGCTCACAATCGCAAGCTCAACACCCCGGAGGCGATCGAAACACGGCGTGTGGCGGTCGAGGAAGCCGTGCAAAGCTGGAAAGTGGAGCGGCAAGGGCAGGCCATATCAGGCGGCGAAGCAAATCGTGGTATGCTAGCTGAGGCCGTCGCCAGGACTGATTCCGCCCAGCGTCGAAGCTCTTCCTTTCCGTGGTCGTCGCGGACTGGCCCCACGGATCGTCTCGACTCCGATCTCGCACGAGAACCTTTTCCGACCGAATAACGCACACCTCTCACGGATCAACAAAGGAGTGCTTTCCCGTGAAACAGAACCAATCTCAGCAGACGTGAAGCATCATCGTCCTGGGAACCCGCAGATGCGGCAAGGGTCTCTGCCCAACACATATCTCCATACGCCCCGACGGTCTCATCACCTCTATCCATGCAAAGTGATTGCCTGCATACTTGCTCCGGGATGGTGATTGGACGGCAACGTGTCAACCCCGAGCTAGCGGTTTCGTCCTCCGTCCCCCTTTCTGCTGTCTTTTCTTCACCGTCTTCGGTTGGCCAGATGTCTTGGCCTTACCGGCCTCAGGACTCTGCACGTGCTCATTCTCGTTCAGAACAGGGCTGCCTTCTCCAGTTTGAGGATGGGGCGACTTGAGAATCGTCCCAATAAGGCTAGTCAAGATTTGGAAATAGATCGTTCACCTGTTGGAGGGTGATCAAGATAGGGCAGGCGTGGAGTCAGCTTTATACGTAGCTTGCAAACAAGGCGTAGGCCAAAGGTACGCTCCAAGACCCTACCCTAACCACGCTTCAGAGTCGGCGATGTCGACAGCTTTTTCAGACCTCGCCCTCCAATTTGCACGTCACCACCGTCATCCCCTACCACCACTACACAGTCGATTTCAAAGATCTCGATGCTAAGGGTCATGTCATCTGAAGCTCAGATGACTAGTGATCCACAGACGCTGCGGACTGGCTCGAAAACTTCCCTGCCTCCTTCACACCTTGGAACGCTTTTCGAGGATGTCCGTCCAGCCCCTTTCCTGGAAGCGGGCATGCCCACCAGCAAGGGCTTTGGGAATGTCGTTGACGGGCGTTTGCTTCCTAGATCACCAGGTAAATTAAAGTCTGGTTGATGCTGACATGGCTTTAACTCACACATGTTCCAAAGTCTTTTTTCTCGCAGTCTACAGTAAATCCTGGGAGGGCAATGTCAGCAAGGGTTTGAACGGGACTGTTGGAGTTTATTTACGGGTGCTCTAAAAGTCCAATGCTGAACTTCGATCCGTTTCCGCTTCAATCCACCTTTGGTTTCATAATCAGATGGATGGAAATGTTTCCTTCTGTCGTCCGAATGTTGACTGGGCCCACTGCTAAGGCAATCCTTCAAATCCACTGTTTCTATGGACTCTTTAATTGTAATAGTTGCCATGTATCTCTCCTCCGCGATCCATTGCTCGAGGCTCTCGACGCCGAAATACCTCGCCTCTTCGCGGAGCGCTGCATACAACGGATAATCGAATCCGTTAGTACGAGTCCAGAAGACGGGCGGCAAGGATCGTCTGAGATAGTTGAGTATATGTCGGAACAGGCGGGGATCAGCATCAACAAAGATATCGCTGTCCACACGGGGGGCGCTATGAATCCATTGTGGGGAAAGAAGTTTGGCAAAGTATGCGGACCCTTGTGTCAATGTGAAAGTCATGGTAACAAACTTCTCGCCGCCAACATTTAGCTGTATTATTCCAGATGGACAGTCTCCTGCCAGGTTCGTAGGTGTGGGAGTACTGTGACTCGATGTAGATCCTGAGGGCGAGGAGTTCGCAGACATGGGCAATTATTATGCTTAGAGTATGTGTCGCAGAATGAGATGAGTGTTACTGAGTAAGCTAGCTGACATAGCTCCTAGAAGAGCATAGGGTCTATCGTTTTGATATTGAGCTGCTCGCGAGGAAGGGAACAGAGCCAACACTTTGTCACTCTTGGCTGTGTGGTGCCACGTGTCAATGCGCGTAAGCTGTTCACCGGTTGGGAGATACCCCGAACCTTTTCGCGGAGCTTCTGATGAATTCCTCCGCCCTATAGCGTACTCTAGTACTTGCGAAAGGCGACACGTTTCCCTGCTTCGTGCACAGCCCGCCACGGCCGCTCTGCCCTCACTACTATGCGCAACGGAATTCTAAGTAGTACCCCTTTTCTGCCAATCACAGAACGCCGTCCCTCGCTACTATAGCTTACGGGTTCTTGGGCTGTGTTCCATATTGACCAATCACGTCGTTCAAGCAGTCGTCGGCCCCGCGTTGGCGGTCTTCGAACGGGCCGATGCGGCGTGGTTGAAGCCGACGCGTTCGCATGCGTTGGTACGCTGAACAGCTCGGCCAGCTGTTGCAGTACCGTGAATGTCTCAGAATCTCGACACCACTTGGAAACACGATCCGCTTTCGCGATGGACTTGTTCGAATACCTCCCGGACTACAAAGTGTTGGTGTGCCGGCTCTGCAAGTATGCTGTTCGTAGCCACCCCAGCGGCGCGACTATCCTTAAAACGAATCTTTTAGATCTGGTATGAAAAATGATAATTTCGGCACGGTCCGATCATTTGAGACTTTCAGGAAGTCCTAAACACGGTTTTCGAGTCATGGCATTGGTGGGATTGCATGTCTCGAGTCATGGGAAATTAGAAAGCCCGCTTCCAGCTACGACCCGGGAAAGTGATGCTTGAAGATAGAACTAAGCGGGATTCAGACGGACATACGGTCAATATCCGCTTAAGCCTGTGCAGGCGTAGAAAGTCAGTCGTTATAGAAGTGGCCGTGAAATTGCCCCTAACAAAAGCGGCGCGATCAAGTTCGGGGCAGTATGATTCCATGATGTCTAGGCAAAGCACATCGCGATGCAACGCTGGCGTGATTGCGTCGGGGGTTCTTGGCTGCGTGATACGATTTAAAAGACGGCTAATACACGTACAGGGGGAGTCAAGAATGGATGGAACCCCTGCACCTGCATAATCTATCATCTAACCTATTTGAGATTAGGTGCCAAGATCCAGCTGTATACCATGAATCTGAGGTGTTTTGGGGACTTAGCTATCTCAAACATGCCTGGCAAGTGGATTGACTCGTACCAACGAGGTCAGATCGTGGCCCTCTACCGCTTTGCACACTGGCCTATTCAGAGGATCTCAGATACCCTTCAGATCTCAAAAACAACAGTCCACCGGATCGCAACCAAAAGCGAACACGAGGAGCCACGTACTCCACCACGGCCAAAAGGTCGTCCACCTGTATGCACCACTCGTAAACGTAGACGCCTCGTCGATCGCCTTCAGCTAAGTACTGAGAATAGGCGCCTACCACTCGATCAACTAGCTCATCTTGAGGACCTCCACTTCGATATTCGTACCCTTCGTAAGGCCCTTCGAAGTGAGGGCTATTCACGAAGGATTGCAAGGGCAAAGCCTCTTTTGAATGAGGCCCAGAAAGAGCGTCGCTTGTAATGGGCAAGGAAACATCTGAATTGGTCAGATAGGCAATGGAGCCGTGTCATTTGGACAGACGAGGCCTCCATCCGTTGTGGGCACTTTGGCCAGGTCTACGTGACCCGTGCAGTAGGAGAGGAGTTTGAACCTGATTGTTTGATTACACGCTTCCGAAAGTACTCGGCCTGTATGATTTGGGGGGCTATCTCTTTTGATGGCCCTAAGCAGGTCTTTATATTTGAGAAAGGAAGGATAGATGGGGCTAAGTATCGAACTGAGATCCTACCACGGCTATCTCAGATCTCAAAGGATCATGAGGTTAGATCTCTCTTTAGCCAGAGGCCTATTATCATGCAGGATAATGCCCCTATCCATAAGGCATTCGAAACTCTGGCTACCTTTGAGAGATCTGGCCTACTGGTAATGGATTGGCCTGCAAACTCACCTGATCTCAATCCAATTGAGAATATCTGGGCCATTTTGAAGTATAGGATCACAAAGCACTTCCCTACAACGAGAGAGGCCGTTATTCAGGCTATACATCTTGAATGGGCTAATCTAACAGTAGCTGACTGTGCAAAAGTGTGTCAATCCATGAGAAGGCGATGCCAAGCTGTGATTAATGCAAAGGGAGGCCATACAAGGTGGTGAGATCCTATACTCAAATAGGTTAGATGATAGATTATGCAGGTGCAGGGGTTCCATCCATTCTTGACTCCCCCTGTAGTTGCTCATATGGTTCATAGAGCTTATAAGACGTAGAAATTGTATGCGCTTCCCTCGAAGACTCAGCTCCACCTCCAAGGCAATACGAGCTGGTAGACCGCACCAAGCGAAGGGCGTCATCCCAGCATTCTCACGGGATCCCAATCTTGCTCTTGGAAGACCCTACCTACCTGCCTGAATCCTGCTGCCGACTCGTGTGTGTATCACCATTTGGCAATTTAAGTTTGTCCAAGCAAGTCTGACGCTTGGTAATCTGCCGCAGACGGTTGACTGACCGCGCTGAAATTCACTCTTTTTCTGGATGGGCTTGTAATATCGCCTTCGCTAATCACACTGTGGGGCTGTGATACCGTCAGGGTCGCGCGGTCCATCTGAAAAGCTCCAGCGCGTGGGGCCTGCGGTGCTGCCCTTTCGAGACCCAGGCCCGCGCGTTTCTATTTTTTTTTTCAGATTGATGCACCACGAATGAAGATGTCGGCAGAAGGAGAAGTGATTCCAAGCCCGCTTTTGGCTCCTGTTGGAGGAGGCGTGAGTGCGAGCATAGTGTTTCGTTTGCGTATTCAACAGCTGGAACCAAGCTGACGTAGTGACCGGGCTGCGTGTGGGGATGGTCGCGTTGGCCAGGCTCTCCCGACGTTCTGCGCGGCATCTCGGACAGCTTGCGACAGCTGCTCCAGGCATCAGCTTTCACTCACTCCTGCACCTTGCGATAGTTGCCCACCAGGAACAGAACGTATGGCGCATACCGGATCACCTACAGAAACGCGAAATTGACCTGGGCAGAATCGAATTCAAGTCGCCCATCACGCTAAAAAGCGGAGAGAATGCCAAACCTGCCATGTCGCGAGGAAGCGCGCCCTGACTTCTAGAGCCCCCTCACATACCTCTCCTGCAGCAGACAAGTTGCTTGCGAGAAGTACGACTCATTGCGGCCGCGCAAAGTCGTCTGTGTCACGCTCCATGTTAGCCCTCGAGACCACGGATCCTAGCCTTAGCAGAGGTGTGCTGAGCTGGCATATGCAGCGCCCCTCTCATCGTGGCATCGTCCCAGCAATCCCATTATACCAGTTGGTACCTCCGTTTTCAGTACAATGGCTGGTCATAGCCCAACGAATTACAAAGCTTTGCTCGAAGAGGCACGACAGGGACAGAGACGTGCGGAAGAGCAACAGCGACGGGCAGAAGAGGAACGGCAACACGAAGCGGGATTGCGACTACACGCGGAAGAGCAACAGCGAAGGGCGGAAGAGCAACAGCGAAGGGCGGAAGAGCAACAGCGACAGGCGGAAGAGCTGCAGCAACAAGCCGAAGAGCGCAACCGGGAAACGACCTTTGACGAATACATAGCCGCTTGTCACTCGCTACTCTGCGTGCCTTTACGAGTCGCATGCCCATCTCGGTCAACGAAAGGCAGCATTCCTGCGCCAACTGGAAAGTATTGCCCAACCAGATTTCGAGAATGGACCGATTTCGACGCCCGGCAAACCGAGATGTACAGCATCGTACGCCGCTACCTGCAGCCAGATGGGGCAGACGCGCCGCGGCTGTTCTCTCCCCTTCTTGCACTGCAAGACCTAGGACGTTCTCTGTGTTCGCAATCCCTCAGCAGCGAGAAAGATTTGGAAGGAGTAGAGCGTTATGGAAAAGATCGCCATGTTCGTGATATCGTCTCTGCGCTCTGCCGGAACCCCGCAGCTTGTGATGAGCTCCGACTTGGCCGTGGCTTCCGCTTCGACAGTCACGCGAATGCTCTGGACGAAGAGGCCACCGAAGCGTGTGAGGGGAACTCCGCCTCAGGCAGGATGCAACCTGATCAGTTCTGCGTCCACCGCATGAATGACGACTCAAGCACGTTGTTGATGACTGTCGAGTACAAGCCACCGCACAAGTTGTCCACGGAGAATTTGTGCGCCGGCCTGCGACCCATGAATTTCTGGGAAGAGGTGGTCAATTCCGAGACCATTCCCACAGACAAGGCAGAAAAACTCAGATACAATGCGGCGCGGCTTACTGGGGCTGCACTCGTGCAGGAATATCATGTGATGATACAAGAAGGACTGGTGTACTCGTGTCT
>MSJI02000675.1:16290-41807 GCA_001931905.2 Cladosporium sp. IMV 00045 | reverse complement strand
TTTTTCCCTGTGTGGGAGGAGGTGAAAGTGAGTGACTTACCATCTGCTTCTGCCACTGTGAATTCTTGGCCTTCGGATACGGTGATCTCGCCGTCGCCGGTGGCTTGGTAGGGGTACAGCATTTTGCCCCGTTGCTCTCCGTCGTCGCCGCCATCGCTGGGTCTAATGTAAGACGCGGGCGGTGGCGCCACCATGCGATGGGACTTGGGCGCTGCTGAGTCGTCTTGCGGTTTCACAGTAGTGCTGGACATGCTGCGCGTTGCGCTCGCGGCGTAGCCGGAGGAAAGAGTGTTCATAGATCCCATCGTGTCGCTACGCTGGAGTGAAGGCATGCCTCCGCGGCCGCTACTGACACTGCCTCTGCTGCTGGCCATGTCGGTTCCGTTGCCGTTTGAAGTGGGAGGAGGGCTGGCTGCGACGGCTTGCGCGGTAGATTGGCGCTCTGCCTTGATCGCTTTGCGTGCCTCTTTGTCGAGTTCACCAGGGCAATCGGCTGGCACTTTCATCTCACACTTGACGTGACAAGTATAGCCGCAGTCGGTACAGCTGAGACCCTTGGCGCTCAAACCCCATATGCGGTCGGCGCAGAGGTCGCAGTTGGTCGGGATCTTGAACGTCTTGTTTTCAAAGGCGTGGTTCCGCATGCCCACGCTGATGTCGCCCATTGAAGTGGTGATTGTTGAGATCTCGACCTCGGCAGTCACTCGTCGTGATTCAGCCTCGTGCAGCGCTTCCGAGTAGTGGAACATGGCGCGCACGACCTCAACCTCGTCGCGCTTGTCTTTGCCTTCGCGGACTTGTTGACGCACGCGTTTCACGGTTTCTAGTTCTCGTCG
This sequence comes from Cladosporium sp. IMV 00045, assembly GCA_001931905.2. Classification (NCBI taxonomy): domain Eukaryota; kingdom Fungi; phylum Ascomycota; class Dothideomycetes; order Cladosporiales; family Cladosporiaceae; genus Cladosporium; species Cladosporium sp. IMV 00045. The sequence continues at coordinate 40,971 of MSJI02000675.1, read as the reverse complement.
CTTGTTCTCGCTTTCCTTGACCAGAGGTCCCACGGCGGTTTTACTCTTCGAGAGTATGTTCATGAGGAAGGTCTTGCTTTGAGGATCGGATGCCATGGTGTCGTCGTCAAGCCAAACCGGAGATGGCTCAAAAGCGAAGTCTGGAGGGTCCATCCACTGTACAGCGTTGTGTCGAACGTACATCATGCTGTCCAGGACTGGGTTGTTTCGGGGGATTTCTCCTTCCAGGTGTTGTACTAACTGCAGCGATCGAGTCAAGGTTTGGTTTTCCAGATTGGCCGCAGTGCTCCAGACGTTGTTCAGAGTAGCGACACGAGATTCGGCAAGCGCTTGTAGAGACTTGAAGGTGAGTGCAGTCAGCAAATCGTGCGAACGTGTATGCGCTCAAAGAATGTAAGACCTTACATCGAGAAGTTCTGGAACGTACTCGTGATAGTACCTCTCCTTTTGTTTGTTTGTGACGTTGATCGAGATCAGGTATGTGTTCTGCGGTCGTCAGCGCTGCACCATAGCCGAAGACTCCATATCAAGACTACCTTTTGATTGCGCATCTCGCTCAGCTGCTGCTGGTACGCAGAGTGAGCCTTGGTCTTGCCATGGTCGAACGAGCTCTCGATCTTCTTTCGTCGGTGTTCCACCTCTCCACAGACACCGTCATATTTGCCCTTGACCTTTCGCAGCTCGGCATAAGTCCCATCCCTCTCTTTCTCAAGCTTGACAGCATAATCGGCATGCTGCTTGCGCAAGTCCTCGTACCGTGTGGCCAGGTTCTTCAGCGGCTCGGCCACGTTGGAAATGATTTGCTGGCCGAATTGATCGTGTTCGGCGGCACGCGACTCGAGAGTCGACAGCTGTACGGTCCAGGTGGTCATAGAAGCGCTCTCCAGAGAGCCCGGTGTGACGGTAGGGCTGTCGCCGACGCTCAGGCTGCTGCTCTTCCTGGCCTTCTTCTCGAAGTACTTTTTGGCCAAGGCGGCGAGTTTCTGGCTGTACTCGCGCTCGATTGCGCTACGCTCGCGGTAGAACTGCTGGATCTCCTCCAGCCATTGGATGCCGCCGGTGACCCAGGCGTTGGCGTTCTTGAAGCCATCTTTCAGCTCGGCGCCGAAGTTGGGTGCGATGTCGACTTCTGCCATGATGCATGAGTTGTGTCGGGTCTAACTCAGCATTCCTAGAGGAAGACAAGAGATGTAGGGAGTATAGGAGTGGGTGGAGAGAAATGCAAGATCAAGCAAGGTACATGTACGAACAGGCATAAGCATACAACAGACAGACAGACAGGGTCACGCCCAGCCCGGCTAATGAGATGGTTGTGAGAGAGAGTGGCAGTGGTAGCAGTAGTGGAGTGGCATCTGTCTCTCCGCCGACGACGCTCGCTCTCTCTCGGCTGCGTGTGGGGTTGACGATCGAGGGCTTGTCCTAGGCTGTGCTGGAAAGTGGCAGGCAAAAGGCATATCTCCTTGTTGGCTGAATATCAGGATATTTGCTTGTAATATGAATTAAGCATGAATGTTAAGATGAACTCTGAAGATTGCTCATTCGCCAATGCTATTGTCATGGCCAAGAATGCTTTCTTGCGCAGTGAATGGTCAAACGCCGTGGTGTTGCTGCCCCTCCAATCATTTAGGTTTTAGCTTCAACAGCCGTGAAGCGTCAGGGCAAGACATGAATTTGGCGTCACCGCATCACAATTCCTCCCTCACTACAACTCCCACCCTCTCATCCACCCTTCCACATCACTCCACCCACCTCTCCTCCCACTTGACTGATCACATCCATCACAATCCTTAACAACTGCATTTGCGTCACTCCTTGACCCGCCTGCCGCAGCAAGCACCCGCGCGCACGAGCTGCTTCACTACACACCCCACCACCGACAAACATCGCAACCGCAAACATGTCAGACTCCAAGACATCCCCTCCCGCCGACGCCTCCGGCATTGCGAAATCCTTCGAAGATCGCCTCACATTCCCCGACCAGACAAAGGAGGGCGAGGAGCCAAAGAAGTTCAACTGGGCAGACGAGACCGACACCCCACCTGAGTCGCAACCTGCACCTGTCGAGAAGAAGGACGAAGGTGCCGACAAAGCAGGTGACGCCGCAGACTCTGGCTCTGTCGGCATGGCGCAACAAGACGGTGCCAACGCCTTCTTGAACGGCTCTGGGCTTGATGAGCCTGAGTTTGATGTCAATGTCAAGCTCGCCGATCTGCAGGAGGACCCAAACAACCCGCTCTATTCTGTCAAGAGCTTCGAAGATCTGAACTTGTGAGTCTGACAAGATACCAGCTCAGTCGCACGTACTGACCACACCTAGGGTACCCGAGCTCCTTCGCTCCCTCTCCGTCAACAGCTTCCACAAGCCCTCCAAGATTCAAGAGCGCGCCCTGCCGCTTCTGCTGAAGAACCCGGCCCAGAACCTCATCGGCCAGTCGCAGTCCGGAACCGGCAAGACTGCTGCCTTCACCCTCAACATGCTCTCCCGTATCGATCTGAGCACCCAGCAACCACAGTGTCTCGTCCTCGCACCTACACGTGAGCTTGCGAGACAGATCGCCTCCAACTGCCAGATGCTCGGCGTGTTCCTTGAAGAGAAGGGACTCAAGATTGGCGAGGCTATCCCGAACCCTGCGAACAGGGGTCAGCAGATCACTGGTCAAATCATCGTTGGCACTCCGGGTACCGTCTTCGATATGATCAAGCGCCGCCAGCTCGACACTCGCGCCATGAAAGTCCTCACCCTCGACGAGGCCGACAACATGCTCGACCTGCAAGGCATGGGCGACCAATGCAAGCGCGTCAAGCAGCAACTGCCCAAGACTGCCCAGGTCGTTCTCTTCTCAGCCACCTTCCCTGAGCAGGTCCTCGATTTCGCCAACCTCTTCGCACCAAACTCCAACCAGATCACTCTCGAGGTCGAGAAGCTCACGGTCAAGGGTATCAAGCAGATGTATCTCGACTGTAACAACGACGAGGAGAAGTATGCCGCGTTGCTTAAGTTTTACAGTTTGATGACCATCGCTTCCTCCATCATCTTCGTCAAGCGCCGCGACACCGCCACCGAGATCGAGCGTCGCATGACCGCCGACGGCCACAAAGTCGCCGCCCTCTCCGGCGCCCTCGACGGCAACGAGCGCGACCAGGTCTTCCACAAGTTCCGCACCGGCGAGGCCAAGGTCCTCATCACCACCAACGTGCTCGCCCGTGGCATCGACGTGCAGACCGTCACCATGGTCATCAACTACGACGTCCCCGATCTGCCGACTGGAGAGCCGGACTACGAGACCTACCTCCACCGCATCGGTCGCACGGGTCGTTTCGGCCGCACTGGAGCTGCTCTTACTTTCGTGCACGACCGCAAGAGCTGGGGCCAGCTCATGGACATCTGCAAGCACTTCAACGTCGAGCCCACCAAGCTCGACACCGAGGACTGGGATAACGTCGAGAAGATGCTCAAGGCCGTCATGAAGAATTCCCGCAACGCCACTAAGGAGGTCCCCATGGCCGGCTAGGAGCCGAACTAATGATGAGAGTTCCAGGCTTGAGAGAGAACAGGGGTCAGGCAGTCATGAGCGATGAACGTGCCTGCTGAGGGGGAGACATGATACCCAAACAATCAATTCGGGGGTTAAAAAATTGCATGGGTCTGGAGCAGCGGTGGTGTTTCAAGATCGAATGCGCAGAGCAATGATTTCATGAGTTTCCTTCGTTGCACAGCATGAAAGGCAAGGGGAAAGGAAAAAGGGGTTCAGCGCACTCTCTTCAAAAAGTAGAGTGCTAATGTCATCGATCAGGAGTGGTCCATAGATTGACGAAAGCGTTATGGAAATCAAAAATCGAGAGAACTCAAAAACTTGCTTGCACAGCTTACTTAATAAAGACCATCTTTTCCAAGTCTCATTTTTTTACTTCATTGATCTATTACATTTCCCTACCTCATGTCTCATGCACACGCTCATGCAACGCTGCTTCATTGATTCCCAAAAGCATCATTCAAATAATCCACAAACAGCCCCTTCACCCTCGCCTTGCTGAGGTCATGCTGCCTGTTCAGCGCAATGAACTGCCGCCGCAGCCTCTGCAGCTGCGCCAGCGTCGGAGGCGTCATGGGTAGGCAGACCACTTGTCCTTCGTCTTTTTCTTCATCCTCGTCGTCCCCATTCCCACCTTTATCCACCTTCCCACCCCCATTTCCACCACCAACATGAACCCTCCCACCCCCCTCCCCCGGATGATCCCCCGCCCACCCCATCACAGCGCCAATAACCTCACTCGTCGCCCTATCCAGCTCGTACAAATACCCCTGCTCGGCCGCCGGTTTGAGCACAGTCGCGGCGTTAGGTCTCACGGCTTTCGTCTGCCCGCTCCCGTTCCCGTCGCTGCCTACCAATGCTTCCCAGATCGCGTCGCAGTCCGGCGCTTCGTCGTCGAAGGGAACGGCAAAAAGCGGTGCGTCCCACCGCGCCATCCCGTTCGGCTCTTCGTACCGATAGAGCAGGTTTTCGAACACCTCGGGCGGGTAGGGGGGTGAGTCTTGCGCTTCTGCACCACCTGCGATTCTAAGTGCTTCCTCGTTGAATTCGCGACATTTCGCCTCCGGCGTGCCGACTTGCACGACGCAGTTGGTGGTGCGCACGGCTTTGGCTTCGCAGTACAGCTGGTAGCGGAAGCCTTTGATGTAGTTCATTCCATCCGCGATTACAATCGTGTCCTGATCCAGAGCGCGCTTGACCGCGCTGGAAAAGGCGGCGCGGGAGAGTTTCTCATCGCGCGCGTTGGAGTAGGATGCTCTAGATAGGGAGAGCGTGTCGTCGCTTATGTGCACGATTTGCAGGCGGCGGATGCGAGGGTTGGGGGAGTTCGCGATCAGGGTGGTGAAGTGGGATATGAGTTGGTGGGAGCGGTGGGTTTTGCCCGATTTGGGGTGGCCGGAGAGGAGGAGGAGCTGTGTTTTGGAGACATTGTTTTAGATACTTTCATTTGTTTTTTTTTCTTAATTTCTCTTGGTGTTTCTTGTGATCCATCGTAGACGATAGTGGTGGTGGCGACGATATCCGATCCACACCCGGACGAGGGGATTATTTACCCAAGAAATGACGAGATGACGACGGGAAATCTAAACGAGAGGAACTACGCACCGGCATTTTTTGGAGATAATGATTTGGTCACTACCGAATTACCTAGGTAAAGGCGAAGTGAGGTCTCGTCATGCCACTTGGGTCTGGCTTGTCTGAGGCGAGAGAGCAAAGACGCTAGCCCAGGTCTCTGCCAGCTTGGCGCTGTCTGGATCGTGGTGATCGAGTCGTTGTGAAGTCGTCTATCGGTCCGCGGAGGGCTGGTCTAGAAGATTTCAATGCACGTGTTGAAGGAGTGTGAGGTCATTGACGTTGTTGAAGGACTGGTGTTGGTGAGGGCAAGACGCTTTTCGCCGAGGTGCTGGACTTGAGATGACTACTGGGAGTAGGACCGATGAAAATTTACAGCGATGGATAAAAATCTGTTTGGAACGGTGAAGTCGAGCTGGAGGTGGGAGAGTGATATTCCCATTCTACAGTACAGTAATTAGCTATGAGTATACAGTATTTTAAACGCAGTAGCAAGTAGCACGAATTTCTTCGAGCAGTCCTTATACATGTATCTAAGCAACATCTTCCTCCCGGCAGACCGACTTCTCCCAAGTCCAGCCTCGGGAAAACTCGGGCAAATGGGCAGCAGCGAAATCCGTCCGCAGGCGACGGAGCTAGTTGGCAAAGGAATCTTCGGGACAGGACTAGCAAGGTCAAAAACAGCCGCCTTTCGCCTCTCAATTCCCCCCTCCACACAAACGGCTCCTCCACAACGCTCTGTGCGAGCAAGATAACTCGCAGATCTTTGCCTCTGCCCTGTGGAACTGCATTGCGCGGTCGCCGGCGATTCCCCGTGGAGTGTCTCCATTCCGTCTCCACGATACCTGCAAGACCCTGTGAGATTTGCTTGGGAGATCTTCTTCTTCCCCAGCCTTGCTTCCTTGCTAGAACTACAAGAGAACCATCGCCCGCCCGTTCTCTGCCTTCCACTCCCTCGGCTACTGCTTCTTCTGGAAACTCTACTCCAGTCCCAATAGCCCATCACTGAGCCTATCTCTCGATCTGGTCCTCGTTTGCCAATCCCTGCTCTCCCCATACAATCCAACCTCGGCCTTCATTTGCCCGGCGCATTCACCAGCCGCCTGCGTTCACCCTACCGATTCTACTGGAAGAAGGGAAGCCACTCACTGCGTGATACGAAGATCATCCCCTCTTCCTGTTGCGCCATCCCCGATTGTTCACACGACAATCCGATCCACAAGGCGATCCAAGCAACGCCTTACAACGCACTCCAACCCTGAGTGGTTGTGTGACGCGCCTCGGCTCAATTCAGTCCTTGCAACAAGAGACAGATATCCCACCGGGAAGCTCTTCCGACGAATCAGTTGCCGATTTGGGTGACTTATTGCATACTTTAAGTCTATCTTCCGCCTTGGCCGCCACTGCTTTTTCCGCCACATAGGGATATACACTCCCAGTCTCGTCATCAGGCACTTCCTGTTCAACCAGAGGGGAACACAGACAGTCTCACTTCACTTGGTTATCACACCAAGTAATTCTGCTGTTCATTATCACACTGGATCACATATCCCGGTGATAAGTGACCCTGACTTACAGCCGCGTGTAATTGGAACTCTATCGGCTACTTTCGCGGCGTCACCTAAAACTCTACGTATACCCCACGGCTAAACCTCCGGGGTTTTGACCAACTTGACGTCTACTTCTTCACAACACTCCCCACCCTTTCAAGAAGATGATGGAAACCAGGTCGCAACATCGTCAAGCCTACAACCAACGGCCATCATACCCCCAAATTTCCGCCGACGATTCGCCCACCTCGGCGACGTCGTCCGCATTCAACAGCTCGTCGAGCCTCAACTCCGTCTCCTCGACGGGCGCATCCTCTCTGTCCTCGTCAGCCACAGGCATGCCGCAGCAAAACTTCGCCTCCGCGCCTCTGCCTTCACCGTCAAATTCCCAACGCCAGAACTACTTCGGCTCTTTATCAACACCTGCGCCGACGTCGCACCCAGAGCAAATGCCCACGGCGCCAAGATGTTCCATCAGCGAGCAGCACGTCGGGCAAAGAGGTGACGGCGGCGGTGCGCCGGCGACTACACCCTTCTTGCAGGACTTCAATCTCGTCGCTGAGGCAGCCAAAAGGGCACAGATGGCTTGTCTGATGAGGGACTTGGGAGATGTAGAACTTTGAGGACATACTGCATCGAATGTCGCGGGCAAATGTGAGCGGCATGAACGGGAATGGCGTTGACATGACTGGATTTTCTTTTTCGGATGGGATACATCCCCCCCTCTTTGGGTGGGTATATGTAATGGGATTTTGGGATGGCATTATGAGGCTATGGTTAGCACTGAGCGTTTCTATGATTTTTCTACACACGCACACACACTACAAAAGATCTCTACTGCGGGGCCTGAGCGGCATCGAGTAGATGATTCTTTTAAAGACTTGAGATATAGCAACTAGATGATTTACCAACAACCGTCAAGTGCGTGCTGCATCTTCATTTCTTTTTACCGCCAGTTTTCCGCCACCAACATCTCATGACACCCACACACTTGGTAAAACTGGGCCGCAAATTCGGTATCTGCGCATGCATATGAGGAAACGCTAAGCTTTCTCGTCAAGATTCTCCATTCTTTCCCCTCGCAAAGTGGGAAGAAAGCCCCTCATTATTTAAAAAGAAATGCAAAGTCGCATATTCCCGCGTGAAGAAAGGATTGAAGCTCGGGTTCTCTCTCCATCTCCACAGCCACATGCACACTCGGGCCCAGAGCTGACGTCGCCTTTGAACTTCCCACCCCATCCCGGAGAGTAGCGCTGTGCTCACCAACCTCTCTCCATCATTCGGCCAGCCTCATCGTCGCACCATTAATTTTTTGGTTGTTGATTTGTTCCCTCCCTCACCCCTCTACTCGCCATTATAATCTAATCCGCGACTCTCGAGCGCGTCGCATTCGACTACCCATTGCGCAATCTTCCCGCGCCCTCCCGGCTGTGACAAGCTCAGTCAGCTCGATCTCTCGGTTGGAGCTCTCTGCTCTTCTGGAATTAATCCTCCGCGCGCCTGTACCGAGCACAAGAAGGTCGCTTGTTGGTCTTTTGTAACACCGAGGCTGCTCTGCCAGACATGTCGAACTACAACCAGTACAGCGGCTACGGCGGCAACCCGTACGGCGGGGACGAGCAGGCGGGCGGCGCATACGGCAGCGGTGGTGGATATGGCTCGAATCCCTACGGCGAGAACCCATACGCGACGGACTACGGGCAGCCGGCTGTAAGAGAGATCATCCAAGCGCACAATTGTGCGACGCCTGCGCATGTTTACTGACCCGCGCGACAACAGCAGCAGCACCAGCAACCTTCCTCCCGCCTGGGAGCTCCCCCTCTCGCGCAGAACCATTCGACCTACAGCCAGCAGACCCAAGAGTCCTCCTACTCACAACAAGGCGGCGGCGGCGCCGTGGCAGCGAGCAGCGACGCCCCGGCCGTCCCTCCAGTGCCCCAAGGCCATGTGGAATACGTGCAGCCGTCGCCAACGACCTTCTCCAACCCGGACTTCCTCTCGCGCGTCGAAGCGGTCAAAGCCGACATCCGCACACTGACAACGCACGTCGGGCAAATCGCCACGCTGCACCAGCAATCGATATCGAGCGCGGACAACGCGGGCTCCTCGTCCGCGCTGGAGCACATGGTGACGCAGACGCAGGTGCTCAACACCAGCATCCGCGACCAGATCAAGACGCTCGAGACCGACGCCGTGCGCAGCCAGGGCAACTCCGTCAAGGACACCCAGATCCGCCAGCTCAAGTCGTCTTTCACCAAGCAGCTGCAGGAGTACAGGCAGGAGGAGGCCAACTACGAGAGGCGCTATCGCGAGCAGATCGCCAGGCAGTACCGCATCGTCAACCCGGAGGCGACGGACTCGGAGGTGCAGGAGGCCGTCGGCGCGGACTGGGGGAACGAGGGTGTTTTCCAGACTGCGGTAAGTCCGATCTACCCCAAAGATACAAGAAACAACAAACTAACAAAACCCACCAGCTCAAAACGAACCGCAGCGCCACCGCCAACACCGTCCTCGGCAACGTGCGCGCGCGCCACAACGACATCCAAAAGATCGAGCGGACAATGATCCAACTCCAGCAACTGATGGAAGATTTGGCGACGACCGTCATGCTGCAAGACGCGCCGATCCAGGAGACCGAGCGGCACACGGAGAACGTCAAGCACGACACCGAAGCCGGCAACGTGCAGCTCGACAAGGGCATCGAGCACGCGCGCCGCGCCCGCAAGTTGAAGTGGTGGTGCTTCTGGATCGTTGTGGTGATTCTGTGTATTTTGGCGCTGATTTTGGGATTGGTGTTTGGGCTTGGTGTGGCGGGGACGGGGGGCGCGAATAATAATTAAGTTTGAGGGTGATTGGAAGGGAGGGGGTTGGAAAGTGTTGGATGTCTGACTTAAATTTCTTCTCTTGGGAGTGTGCCTCGCGTGGATTCACTACTGCGTCGGTAATGCTTCCTTGTCCTTGTATTCCTTTCTAAAGAGAGCCTGTCGTCTCGGCTCATGACCGAGCCAAAGGGACCCGGCAAAAGCAACTTATCACAGAAAGCAACAACAGAAAAACAAGATGAAGAAGAAGGAGAAGAGAAAAGAAACTGGGATTTGGTTTGGGAGGGTCTGGGGCGTTGTGCGGTCGTCGATTTGCTTGCTAGCTACTACTTGCTAGCTACTCTTCTATATCCCCTTTGCTTGTTTTATTTGATTGATGTAGTGTATACAGAAGCAAGGAACAACGGTATTCAAGTGAGCCTCTTTCTTTCCCCTTCGCTTCCCCATCTTCCATCTGTGCTCCCCAACGCTTGAAGGGAAGTATGCAGGTCGGATCGACAGCAAGAATACACAGTGTTCACTCTCCTATGTACGTGCGAAGAGGAAAATGAGGGCAAACGAGGTGCCGGAAAAGCACTTGATAACGAAGCAAGGCAAGGCACAGTGGAGTGAAAGGTAAAAGGTAAAGTAAGGGCAGGAAATTCATCTCCTTCTCTTCTTCGCTCGCGGCGCGCACATGTGAGGTATCATTGACCATCTTTTGCAGGGGCATCGAGGAGCTTTGTTTGAGATGTAGATCCGGAAAGATGTGGGACGGGATGTCATTGAATAATCAAGTCCCTACCTACAAGTCCAGAGTGGAAGAGAAAGACTGGAAAGTATTACTATTGCGGTCACAATCGGAATCTTCGTTTTCATTTTCAATTCCGCAAATCCTTATTCCTCTCGCTTTATGTACATGCTTCAGTGACCGCGGAGGTCAGTACAATCAATGTCCGCCATAATCTGCTAACTAAGTAAAGGTGAAGTGAAGTCAGGTCAAGTAAAAGTGGAGTCCGTGCGCAATTTTTTGTGCTGGAACCTTTTTTTTATGCGCGACTCTTCTTTGCCTGTCTTGATTTTGTGTCTTCTTCGCCATACATTTTCGATTTCGTCGATCTGAAGCTTGCTTGGTATTTCGAGGGATGGGGGCTTTGTTTTGTCCAAGAGACTGTCCGCGTTTGGGTACTTTGCATGATCGTGCCGCACGCGCTCAGTCTGGTGTGACCTCCTGGTGCATGTCGTGCTGTTATCCACCTCCTGGAACTGCATTCAAAGGGCCTCTACCGCCCTCCAAGCATCCAGGCATACCTCCAGCATCGCGCTTCATCGTATCGTGTAGCGGCCTCGAACGTGGAACGCAAAGCTGATTTGATCGACGGGCGATATATACTCAAGACTATCCTCCAACCCTCGCATCTACATCAAAAGTGCTTCCGAACTATTCTCCAGCGGCAGTCGTCAGCTCCCAAACCCATTCCTTGCCTCAGCAGTATGACTCGGACGATCCAGCTCGGAAAGCAAAAAATCACTGTAGACGACCGGATCCGTCGCGTCGGGCATGTCGAAATTGTGATCGAAACCGTTCATATGTTGCGTTTGAGAAGGTGGAGGTGGCGAGGACATTAGGTGCACGTCCATATGTTGCTGTTGCTGCTGGTGCTGGTGCTGCTGTGGATGTTGTTGCGTCTGGAAGCCGAAATCGACGGGTTGAGGTTGCTGATGTGGATGAGGATGTGGATGGGAGAGGTGGTGGCCGTTTGTAGGGAATTGAGCCATGGGCGTGGACGCTACTTGCTGAGGCGGAGGCTGCGACATGGGAGGTGGTGGTTGGGGACCCTGTCTTGCGTGTTTGCGGCCGCAGCATTGGGCCCAACTCGTCGTGCCGAAATTCTGCATGACGGGCGGGCAGTTGCGGCAGGTGCAGCCGTTCAGACCGCATTTCTGACAGATGGCGCCGGGGTATTGGTAGGCTTGGTATTCTTGCGTCCAGCGCTCAAAGTTGAAGGCTGGCTGGACGTAGGGTTGTTCGTAGGGTGGTTGGGTGAGGGCGGGTTCGAAGGGGTTGAGGTGGTTGTTTTGCATGTAGGGATTGCCGAGGGAGAAGTCTTGTGGCGCTTCGAGTGGTACTTCTGAAGACTGACAGCAGGAGTTTTCTTCGATTTCCATCTCGGGCTCTTGGTAGTGAGGGAGCTGTGTTGCGGGCCCGCCACAACATGAAGATTTCTCTGCTTGTGGTTGTTGATATGAGGGTTGAGTGCCGTAGTCATTTGATGTAGAAGGTGCAGTGCCTGTCCAGCTTAATGCGTCCGGCGGTGCACTGTAGTCGTGAGGAGCCGGAGGGACATTGCCATTCCAAGCCATGGGATCTGGAGAAGCATTTTCGGCAGACCCCATGGGCCCTCCCAGACCCATAAAGCCGAATCGAGTCGTGACCGACGACTTGGGCGACATCATATCACTGTAAGGAGTCGGAGGGAACTGCACTTGCTGTGGTTGCTGAGGCTGAGGGCCAGGAGTACCGCAACAACTCGACATTCGTTGCGGCGTAGGTTCAGTGAAATACCCAGGCGTACTGGGAACCGTCATGGGCGTCTGCACCGATCGACCGCCCTCAAGCGCTTCCCTTGAAGAATAAAAATCGATCGTCGGCTTCTGCAGCTTGAACAAGACCTCCCAATGCTCCGGCTCGAGCAGACAGCAAAACCTCCCCTGCTCGTCGCACCTGCACTCGCTCGACCGCTTCTCGCCCTTCTTGGACTTGTGCGGGCACTTGGGAATGGCAGTGACACACTTACACCCGCCGGTCGCGCCGTAGCGGCACGTGCACGAGTTGGAAGGGCGGCCGGGGCGTTTGACGGTCCAGAAGATCTTCTGGCGACACACGGGGATTCCGCACGAGGTGGTGCGGTGGCCGCGGATGCAGGACATGCACGCTATCTTGCACACCTGGTTCGTGCGACCATCGACGACCTCGATGGTCTTGAAGGGTTTGTCCTGGTCCATTGTGTTGGAGATGGCGGCGAGGGCGATGCCGTGTGCTCGAGGAGGGGTCTATGCAATGATGCCGCGCCTTGTGTAGCCTGCTCTTCATCAGCCATTGCAATCCCCACGCGGATCCGGCGTTCGGGAAGGGTTCAGGATATTCGGACTTGCAGGTGAGGTTTGGGATCACATGACAAGGGTGGCAAAGGGCGGGTTGAAAGTCGACGAACGAGGAAATGATAGTTCAGGTATTGAGAAGGGGAGAAGAGCGGTTGACTCAGCGCATCAATTGCGAGAGAGGGCGGATAACCGTCGCAACCGCCATGACGTACCGCCAAAACGAAAAAGAAACACCTACAGTGTGAGAGCGTGGCCTCTCTCTGTTCGCTTCCGAAGTAGCTCTTGTGAGTGAGCAAGTTTCCATGCACCATCAGGCGCTCGGACCAGGCTGAGAGTACGAGGCGAAGACGCCGGACAGGACTCGAGGGGAAGACACAATGGCGGGAGTGGTGGCGGCGGTGGTATGCGACGGCGGGGTTGGTCAAGACATGAGGAGCGCCACCGTGAGGTCGAGGGGGAGGAGGGGGAGGGAAGAAGAGAGTGGTCGACTAGAGGTGTGGTGGTGGTTCGCAGATAGTCAGCAGCGTGGCACTCAGTTGTACCTTTACCAGCCAGTACTGTACTGTAGGGTAGTCAGGGCAAGGGTGGAGCCCGCAGCCCGAGCCAGAACTTTGCGCGAAGTCAGAGATCAACCTTTTCGAACTTGTGAGTATTACTACTATCGTATATCCGAAGGACGACAATCTAGCCGCAATCTGAGACATTGGCGAACCCCTCTTGCTCGGTCGTAATCAGTCAATACCCCGCCGTCTTGGAAGCAAAAAACGCAGAGCCAACATCGTCAATTAAAAAATACGCCTCGGCTCGCGGACACACTCTGACTCTCTGCACGTGGCGAAGCAAAGGGTAACACATTATTCGACTGCCGCCGCAGGGTTCCGCCCTTACCGAGCGAAGCGAGACTAGAATATCTTACAAACGAAAAAGGCAGCAAACATGTCAAAGGACCATAGCGACGACGAGGGCGAGCTCGGCCTCTTCGCCGAGCCCGAAGGCTACTACCAACCGGAAAAAGAGCCCACCTTCGCCCAGCATGAAATGCAAGACGGCAGGGAATTGAAGCTGCGAATGGTCGGGCACAATCCTCTTTGGGTATGTAACAAATTCCCTTTTTTCCGGCGTTGTCTGGTTTACTAGTCCTTTTCGTGTTTGCTGCACAGCTTTCATGCAAATCCCACCACCTCCGCACTACCATCAAGGTGTCCTATAATACCCTCCCATCTAACCTGCTCTCTTCCACCCCACCACAGGGCCACCTCCTCTGGAACGCCGGGCGCACGCTCGCGACGCACCTCGAGTCCAACGCGAGCACGCTCATCCGCGACAAAACGGTGCTCGAGCTCGGCGCCGGCGCCGGCCTGCCCAGTCTCGTCAGCGCGATCCACGGGGCCAGACACGTCGTCGTCACCGACTATCCGGACGCCGAACTCGTCGAGAACCTGCAGTACAACATCGAGCACTGCACTCTCCTGCCCCAGCCGCGGAATATCAAGGCTGATGGGTTCCTCTGGGGCGCGGAGACGGACAAGCTGATCGCTGGCCTTCCTGAAGGCGAGGAGAGGTTCGATGTCCTGATTCTGGCCGATTTGCTCTTCAACCATTCCGAGCATAGGAAGTTGGTGGCGACTGTGACGCAGATGCTCAAGCGCAGCGAGGACGCGAGGGCGTTGGTGTTTTTCACACCGTATAGGCCTTGGCTTCTGCCGAATGATCTTGCTTTCTTTGATTTGGTCAAGGAGGCTGGGTTTGAGGTTGAGAAGTTTTTTGAGCATACGATGGAGAAGGTGATGTTTGAGGAGGATCCGGGTGTGAGTGATGATCATTCCCGCCGATTGCCATTTTCTGATTGCGATTGCTGATTCCCGTAACCAGGATGAGCTACTTCGTCGGACCGTTTTTGGATATAACGTTACATGGGCGAAAGGCCAGTTGCCGTGACATCGGCACTCTTATTGATTGCAAAGGCCAGTACCACGAGCGTTGAAATTAGACCTCGTCGTCGTTAAACAAGCGAGCGACCAGTTTCGCAAGAAGAATCTGTTCGAGACCGAAACCACGCGCCGCCACCGACACAGCACTTCCAACGTCGTTCGCGAAAGCCTCATCACCTCTCAAATGCAGCCGGCGCAACAGCCACGACGACGACCAGGCTCGCCACGATCAGCGCAAACGTCACAAGCGACACGAGGACGATGCTACCTCTCGAAGCCGGAAACTTGCCCCGAATGACATAGTGCTGGCTTTCAAAGTATCGATGGAAGCCCAGGAGGAGGATGAGGATGGCTTTGCAGGAGAAAGAAAAAGTCAGCATATGTGCTGGAAGCGGTGCTGAAAGTCTTATGAATCTCTTTCTTGTCTTTCGAAACTTACATATTCCGAGAAACGTCGCTCCGAGCGGTTTGCCCACGTGCCTGAGTTTGTGCTGCGGCTCGGCGTTCGAGACCAACAATTCGAACAGTGATAGTGACGAGGATGTGTCGACTTCTCCCCCTTCCGCGTTTTGTAGAGACGTGTTGAGTCGGAACAGCTGCGTGACCGCCACGCCGATGCTCGCGAATGCAAGCGAAGTCCGCAGCCAAGCGAGGAATGTCCGTTCTGTTCGCTCGAGGGTCAGTCTTTCATGCAACCAGGCATGCAAACAGCACGTTGATCAAGACCTACCCAAAGCGAGATGATCGCGAGCCACGCTGCCTTTGTTCTCCAACTCCACGCTGCCGTACTTGTCCACCATCCGCTTCCACCACGTGTCGTCGTGCTCTTCCTCCACCCGTTCCTGCTCCTGGCTACTACGCTGCTGCGCATCGCCGCCGGCTGTGTTCGTTATACTCCCGGCCTGCGAACGATTCTTGACACTCGCTGCTTTTCTCCTTCGTGGGCTGTCCTCTTCCGCCGCCCCTTCATAGCCCGCTCCGCCCTCGTCGTCCCTCTCACGTGGCTGCGTAACATCCGCTCCCGTCCCTCCATATCCCCTCGGCGCAGCTCGGCGGAATATGGCCGTCCCCTCGTCCGCGCTGCTCTCTGCGTCTTCGCACGATCTCCTCGCTACCGTGTGCGGACTGGCGTTGGGCGTGCGCCTCGACATCGCGAGCGAGCTGTACGAGCCGTGGCGCTCGGCTTTGGGCTGGCTCGTCTGCGCCGTGAAGGAGACGCTGCTGTTCCGTTCCGGCAGGGGCGGTTTGTCGGAGCTGAAAGTCGGTTTGGGTCTGCGTGGAGGAGAGGCGCGCACGTACGGTTCGCTGGGGTGGCCTTCCGTCTGCGTTTCGAAGGGGCTGTCTCTCTTCTCCGTGCTGGCTGATTTTCCAGTGGAAGCGTTCTTCGAACCGCCAATGCCTGGCCGGAGGCTTATTTCTTTCCTCCCGCTGCTTCCGCTGCTTCGTCGACTTTCCTTCCCGTTCGCGGGCTCGCTGAAGCTGTTCTCTGGAGAATCTCCCACCGGAGGCGGCAGCGAGGGTCTGCTCAAATTGGCATGCGTCCGCTGTGCGGGATCCGAAGGGCCAGCTCTAGGCGTGGTGAGGGAATCGTCCGTCTCCTCGGAAGAATGGAAGGAAGAGGACTGCGTTTCAGACGAGGGCGCCGAGTGCGAGACCGGCGAACAGGGGAGCGGCATTGTGGCTTGATTTCCCTTATGCACGTCGCGATAGATCTACTTCCCGGGCACCAGGGCGTTAATCGAACAATCGAACCTTCCTTTGCCGGTGCTCTGCTAGAGCTAAGGAAAGCTTATTGGAGCTCGCGAGGCTCGATGGCGTCTTTGGGTGCGGACAGGGACGATGTCGTGATCTCGGTACCAGGGACGGAGATCGCTGGCTCGCAAGTAGTACGCAGGGAGTTGGTGGCAGGATTCCCTTCTCGCTAGAGTAGATGGTGAACACAGAGAAAAAAGATATCCTTCCTGGAAAAGGACCGAAAAGCTAAGCAATAAGTGAGTTTACACAACCAAAAGCAGCAGCAGCGATGATAGTACGCGTTGTTATTTCCTTCTTCGGTGGCTTCCACACAGCACGCTTGCGTTCTCAAGGTTCGGTGAAGAAGCGGTACCAGGAGTATCCGAGCAAGGCCACGAAAGGCGTCCGCAACATCTTCTTCCTGAGCAGCCGGGACCAGTAACAGCAAGAGCTTCGAGCAATCAGCTCCTGACTATGGGCGCAGGTACAACCAGAGAGGTGGAGAGGCGTGATGGTGAAGGCGGTGGAGAGGATTGCGTGCTCTCTCTTTGCGAGGGAGCCGAGGGAGCTTGGAGTCGATCAGGGCGCGCGCGACGTCCGCGTGCTAGAGACCCTCTAGTGTGGGGGTTGACGAAGGTCGGCCTGCGCAAGGCTGTGATCGAACTCGGCTTGACCGTACAATCATCTAATAATCGTTCGTGGCGGAAATTGGGATGTTGACCGTCAATCGTCTGACGATTGACGATTGACGATTGTCGATTATTCTGTTGATTGACGACTATATTTTTCAGTCGTCTGACGAATATAAATCAGGCTAAGCCTGATTAGGAAGGTATCGCCTGATATATGGCATAGAGGGTTAGGGTTGGGGTTAGAGGAGTACAATTTACATATATAGATAACCTACCATCCATGAACACGATGCCAAGATGGACAGATCAACAATATCGTCAACAAGAAAATCGTCAATCGACTGACGATAGTGTTGCCGGATTGACGGATCAACATTCCTAGGCGAAAATGCCCAGATAATGCCCAGCTCCAGAAGGCGGGCAAATTAGATAGCCAGGTGATTGGCGTATATTTGGACTTGCTGCTCATTTAGCATGGCTTAGGCAGATATACGTACCTCAAGGAAGATCTGGCTATGGCTGGAATATGATCTAACAACTCGACAAATCCCATAGGCCCTTCAAGAGCCCCCGCTAGTCCTGGGCCGCATATGCCGTGTTCCCAGAGGCACGCCGTGTAACTGAGCGTACGCCGTGTAACTAACTGTACGTCGTGTAACTGCCATTGCATGTGAGATTCCCAACATTGTTTGATGCCTGCACATCCATCAAAAGTACTTGATCTATGCATTTGGGATGTGAGCATGCCCTCACTGCCGGTCGGATCTGGCTGGAGAGGCGAGGAGAAGCGATTTTGTTGTCGTGGTATTGTCTTGGATGGATTTCGCTGGTTGAGTGGAGAAGAGAACGTGAAAGGGAGGAAACATGAATGGAAGTGACAGGGAGCTTCCTGTATTTGACGAGATTGATGTTGGTCGTGTCGTTTGGGTTTTTTGTTTTTGGGAAATACATGTACTTTAACAATTGGAGGTGGGTAGCTTGAAGGAGATACGAGTATTTTGCTTACTTCCTTTATTTTCCCTCTCTCTTATCATTTCTCTCCTATTTTGTGTATGCACACCGGTCTTGCTTGGTTTCTTACTAATTAAACAAGGACGAGGGCAGAAAAGGACAAATTTCTTTCATGATATTCTGGGCATATGTGGTTTCAACTTTTTCACCTTCCACTCTCCCTTCCATACACCCAACACACTCTCTACCTCGCGCCCAACTTCTCCAACGCCCTAACGCCCTGCTCCTCCCACTCGGCCTTAGAGACCCACATATTATCGCGCTCGGCCATGATATTCGCCAGCACCGCACCACCAAGGAAGACCATGTGGCGGCGGCGCGGCGGGTCCTCAATGCGCACCTTGAACTTGTCCAGCCGCTCCGGGTTTCCACCAAGAACCTTGTGCAGCCACAGCTGCTTGATCTCCTTCTCCATGCGCGACGGCAGGCCCGGGTACATGCTGCTGCCGCCGGAGAGGACGATGGCGCGGTAGAGCGAGGAGCGGATGTCGACGTCCGCCGCTTGGATGGTGTTGAAGAGGAATTCGGCGATGCCCGGCTGCTCCACGTCCACGAGGTGCGGCTGGAAGAGGCATTCGGGCGCTTCGAAGCGTTCGCTGCCCACGCGGATGGTGCGGCCGTCCGGGAGCGTGTAGGTTTCTACCAGCGTGGTGGTGTCTTCGCTCAGCTTCTGGTCGAGGGCGAGGTCGTAGCTGACGTAGCAGAGTTTCTCCTTGATGGCGCGGACGGTTTCGAAATCGGCGGTGCGGTTGAGGGCGTAGCCGCGGCGGAGCAGGAGAGAGATGAGGTTGCGGGTGACGTCGCGGCCGGCGACGTCGAGGCGGCGCGTGAGGTGGTTGAGGACCGTGGACTCGTAGACGGGGACGATGTGCGTGACGCCGTCGCCGGAATCGACCACCACGCCCGACGACAGGCCTTGTGCATAGAGTGCCAGCACGGCCTGGATGGCCACGTAGACGCCGCCGAAGTTGTAGCGCTCGAACATGACCTCGCACATGTGCTCGCGGTTCTTGAGCGGGTTCATGGGCGGCTCCGTCAGCAGGATCTTGCGGCCGGTCGGGTCGAGTTTCATCTTCTCGAAGAATGTGTAGTCCCACAGGTGTTGCATGTCATCCCATCGCTTTACTATGCCGTTCTCCATCTGTGCATTCCCGGGAAAAGAACCGTGTTAGCAAGAGAGCTTTGCCGTTTCCGCCTTGTTGTCTCTCCACTTCCTGCGCCTTCTCCCTCCTCTCTCACATGGTGGTGTAATCGCATACCGGGTAAGTGATCTGCAGCATCGATCTCGCAGCCGCCGCTTCATCGCCACACATGATATCCTTGAGCACGACATCGCCGGACGTCTGTTCTTCTGTTCGGAGGATGGGTCGGCCGATTATTGAGGGGTATTGGTGGTCGGGGAAGTTCTGGCAAAGATCGTCTCAGCTGTGACATTCCAAAAGAGCGCGCATATGCTGTGGGATATTCAATGGGCCGTACCGTGCCTGCGTAGCCGGCTTTGAGGAAACCGGTGCCTCCATCGAGGACTGTAGGCGGGCGAAGTTAGCGAGGTGGCATTGGGTGGTTTGGGCTGTGCTGAGGGAGGTACCGATGGGCGACTCGGCCATGGCTGAGAGCTGGTCGAGGGGATGTGCAGGAGCAGGTGAGGAGCAGAAAAGGTAGGTCTTTGAAGTGGTGTAATACAATCAATCGGTCAAGCGAGTGGTAACTGTTATGGGGTGGAGTCTTGGAGATGATGGCTTGCCTGCTGCTGGTAGTATGCCTGGAGACGTGTGGGGCTTAAGCTTGCAGGTGTGACGAAGCCCGCGCTCCTCGGCTTGTTAACTTCTGGTCATCTAAGGTATCAATCAAATTCCCAGCCAACCATTAATCAATTCCCACAACCACCACCACTTCCAACACAACAGTCATGGCTCGCCCGCACCGCCTCTCCGGCCTGCAAAAAGAAGTCCTCTCGCTCTACCGGTCCTGTCTGCGCGCCGCCCGGCACAAACCGGCATCCACACGGCCCAACTTCGAAGCCTTCGCGCGGCGCGAGTTCGCCCGCAACATCAGCCTGGACAAGAAAGATTTCGGCGCGATAGAATTTCTGCTGCGGAAAGGGCATAAGCAGTTGGAGATTTATGAGGCGAAGAATATTACGAATATCGCTGGGTGATGGTCGCTTTCTCAACGAGGCAGGAGTGAGGGAGGACTTGAGATCGATGCGTGGAATGGATGGATCGGCTTGGCTGTGCTCAAGGCAAATCAAGAGTGCTGTCGAGGCCTAGTGTGATGAATATCTGGGTTGTCCTCTTCTACAAGCCATCGGAAGACTGGACTGGGCCGCAGCGCTCTGTCCTATTCGCCACTGGCTTCGACCGCCAGTTGCATTGCTGGCAAGGACGCGCAGTCCATTTCTAGTACAGCTCAATCGCCAGGTTTGAAGTGATTGGAAGGAAACGCAGCCAAAACCAGAGGCATGCGCAAGAAGTCCTTACTCAGGAGCGCTTGGAGGCATTCCCCAGCCCACACCAAAACCACGCCCCATCCCCACGCGCAGCACAAGAACCAGTCGCGGCACGAAGGGGAGCCCTGAAGCTCCAAAACCCACAGCCATGGCGGAGATGCTCGAGGCGAAGCCTGTCCCGATGAAAAGTCATCCCGGTCCAATCGCTCGCCCCAAGTGCAGCGAAGAAAGGCACAAGAGAGGAAAAAGAGCCATGGGCCCACGAAAGGAAGATGTAAAATACAAGGCCATGTACGAATAAGGCGATGTAGGATATCGGACGGTACAGAAAATCGAAATAATGCTAATTAACCAATAAACACAACAACTGTACTTCTCTAACGAATGACACGCGTCGAATGCGGATAGTACAATTGGAAAAATGTCCCTTTTTCAACAAACACACTCATTCTGTTTGCTTTCTGCGAAGGCGAAAAAGTGGAATTGTATCTCACGCTGGAAAATCGTGATTTATCTCGAAGGTGATAGAAACCGGTGGAGGCAAGCATGTATACCTTTCTATCGATGACGATTACGAAAGCAAGCAAGAACTACATCCCTCACATGTACGAAAATCCCAAACGTGGCAGCATAGTCCCCGAATGGGTAGGTATCAATGGCAGGGTATACAACCGCCGGCCAACAACAGCATTATTGAATCTTGGAAGTGAAATGGAGAGTGATGAGATTCTGGAGAATTGATGGAAATTTGATTTCTACTGAAGTGACGCCGAGAGAAATGCCCATATCAACAAAACAGAACGAGAAGAACGAGAAGGCATAGACATTTCATAGAAGAAAGGAAAAAAGGAGAAAAGAAGAGAAAAGCAATCAAAGAGAAACAGTGGGTTATAGCTCGTTTCTCTCTCCACCAACACCTCTCCTATTCTCCATATCAAGAATCTGGGGATTGGTATAATTACTTCCACATCCACATCTCACATCGCCTTCGAGCACACCATCAAAGTTTCTTTCATCCGCTTAAATAAGCGCAGCGCCGAACAAGGAGCTAAGCAGAACGACCGCCGTGCAAACGAACGGAGCCATGCCCATCTCGCCCTTGAAAATCGAGCCCGCGGCACCCTCAGAAGAAGCCGCATCAGCCGCACCGCTGCTGCTAGAGCCCGAGCCCGAACCAGCAGTGGCGGTGTTGGAAGCAACAGAAGTGACGCTGCCGGAACCGGGCTCGGCGGTGGAAGTGCTTCCGCCGCCGGCGTTCTGGCTGCCAGAGCCCTTGAGGCCGGGACCCTTGCCGGCGCCCTCGTCGAGGAACTTCTGCGCGCCGTCGGGCAGGGCGGGAAGCTCGTCGTCCTTGAAGTCCTTGACCTCCCAACTGTCGCTGTTGGAGGGGCAGGGGCTGGCTTTGCCGTCGGATTTGTAGCCGCCGTCGCCTTCGGGCGCGGGGTTGTCCTTGTACTGCTGCGCGAGGGCCTTGAAGTCCTCGTTCTCGGTGACGGAGTCGCCGTCGATCTTGACGAGGCCGTAGCCGGAGTCTTCCTCCGAGTACTCGTAGACGAGACCGCCCGAGTAGACGGAGCTCATGTCCTCGTCGTAGATGGACTTGACGGCGCCGAAGGTGCGCTTGTTGGTGTTGCAGCCGTATTCGGAAAGGCTGGGGTGGCGTTAGTATGTCATTCCTTGAATTCACATTGTCAAGGATCTGCTGCACTTACAAGAGAGGAATGCTGTAGTCGCCGTACTGCTTGACCTTCTTGTCCCAGCCGGACTTTTCGAAAGAAGACGGGTCACACCAGGAGTAGTCGTTGAAAGCGTAGAAGTCACTGCGCTGGTCGTCGGTACCGCAGTTCATGTACTGGGCCATCTCGAAGCGGTTGCTCTCGACATCAGCGGCGGAGTAACCGACGGGAATCTT
Source organism: Cladosporium sp. IMV 00045 (assembly GCA_001931905.2). Classification (NCBI taxonomy): domain Eukaryota; kingdom Fungi; phylum Ascomycota; class Dothideomycetes; order Cladosporiales; family Cladosporiaceae; genus Cladosporium; species Cladosporium sp. IMV 00045. The sequence goes on along the minus strand of MSJI02000675.1, from coordinate 18,741 downwards.
GCGGTAGCCGCGGGTGCCAATGTACTGCCTCAAGTCACGAGTGACGGCCTTGACGTACGGGGCACAGTTGGTGGTCTTGTCGTCGTTGATGACCTCGTTACCGGAGAAGAAGAGGAGAGTGTTGTCGTAGTTGGCGAAAGCGTCGACGGTGGCGAACAAGCTCTGGAGGTAGTCCTTGTTGTAGGAAGGGCCGGGGTCGCCACGGTTGAGCGAGTACTTGGGGGTGTTCACGTCAAGGGCGAGGTAGATGCCGGCGTCGGAGAGGGCAGACATGCACTCGTCGTGGTCGGCGGTGTTGTCGACAGTGTACACACGGATGGTGTTGATGCCCAGCTTCTTGAACTCCTCGACATCACGCTTGCACCCGTCGACATCGGCAATGGGGTCCTTAGCGTCAGAGGAGCCGCCGGGTTGGTAGTCAATACCGCGAATGTAGAAGCGCTTGTCGCCGGCCCAGAAAGCTGTGATACTGGGTTAGACTGAGGTCGTGTAGATTGTGTGTTCTAGTGATTGGCACTAACCATTGCCCTTGACGGAGACCTGAGGAAGTCCGCCGGAGCTGGTGCTATCGGCTCTGGCCTCAACCTTGGCCGGGGTGGCGACGGCGCTGACGGCGGCAGCGGAGGCCGCAGCAATGGCAATGGCGCCCTTCATGATTGATCGTGATGAAGATATGAAACGGTTGTAATTGGATTAAAGTGAGGAAGGGGTAGGAATCTCCGGTCAGGAAGCGAAACGGAGGTATCCAAAAGCGAAAAGAGTCGTAGAGTGAAGCGAATGAGTGAGTGAGTGACTGGCGACGAAGGCGCGGGATAGAAAGGGAAATTAGAACGAAGGTGCTGTTGTTCCTTGTTGCAAAAGCAAGGAAGGGTTGGTGAATGAAGGAAGGAAAAAGAGAGAAGACTGGAAGTAAGAGAGAAGGTCGAAGGTAGGGGGTGATGGGTTTACAATATGCAGCTTCCCGTCTCGCCGTCTCGCCGACCCTCCCCCCCAACCCCAAACTCATCGGCGGCATGGGCAAGGGAAGGGCATGCCTGAGCGCAGAGCCAGCACCAAGCACCAATAATCTCAACCCTCGTTACAGACTACTAGCATAGAGTATACGGGGGAATCCTCATCCCAATCCCCCCAATCATCAAACCCAAGTCCGGGCCCGACACCCTCTGATCGCGTACCGCCAGCCAATCTGCGCGCGCCAAACACCACCCGCCAGGCCCACACCCGGCCGACGATTACGACGCAAGACCCGGCAGCGCAGCCTCAAACAAATCTCGCGGTACGAGTCTGAAACTGCCCACAGGCAGAGCTAGCAGCGATTTGCACGTCAAAGGAGCCAGTAGTCAAGCCTAACTTTCCCATCGCTCTGCAGGACAAATGGCGATGTGCGCTGGTGAACTGGCAGATCTCTCTCAAACGGGGATTTATTAGGAGGAGGCTGTGTTGGAAGGGGGGCGTTTGGACGTTGTTGAGAAATGAGTGTTGGGGGAACAAGAAACAGAGTTGATGTGATTGCAGAAACAACAATCGTGATATCTTGAAGTCAAGATTTCAATCCACCAAGCATCGTGCCAACCCGGCGACAAGCAACATGCGCAAGTCTTGGAGTCTTGTCGCATCCTTCCTGCCCCAGGCCAAGTTTCTCGGCCGTTTGGGGCTTGTTTGCTTCGACTTGAGCTTCGACCTGTTGGCTGTTGGCTGTTGGAGGGAAACGCGCGGCCAGATGCGCGCGCCCCATAATTCAATTCTCCACTGCAGACGCCTACTCGTATCGTATTGGTCGCGCCGTCTGGAGTTTGATAAATAAAGCACTACCCATTCTCGAGCAGGTATTCCTTCGAGAAACGCTCTAGCCGCCTATGGATCCTTTGTTGCGCGAGAGATGTCATCGTTGACTTGAGGACTTCGACAAAATGGCGTTTGACACGAGAAATATATGTACAAGTCCAAAAGCATGGTCGTGTACCCGCCGATCGCCTTGGCTTCTCGGCAGGTCAAGACAAGTTTAACGAGTCAAGAAATACTAGAGTGCATTGACACAAGGGACCATGTCGAGACCTCAGTCTGAATTCAAGAGCTCTGTGTCTAGGCGCTTCGTGACGATGCACCCGGAACAATAGTTGAGGCCGCCTTCTGTACAAGATACATCAAGTACATGCGCATATGTACCTTTGACCGAGCTCAAAGTACCAAACCAAACTCACCTCGTCGTAGTCAGACTTTCTCGGACTCCGAATGTATCCCAAAATACATGTATCTCCTTCTATCCCGTACACGTGAAGTGAGCTTCACGCATGCACCAGACATCTGCATATGCGCACATGTGAGGATGCGGCCGGAAGGTCGAGCAACAGCATCATCCACGCTACAGCTGAGGTGGATGAGGTGCACACAAACATCAAAAGCAAAAGGACAATCCGAGATCAATTTTCTGTTTTTGATGACTTTTTTTTT
>MSJI02000675.1:0-16270 GCA_001931905.2 Cladosporium sp. IMV 00045 | reverse complement strand
AACCCAAGTCCGGGCCCGACACCCTCTGATCGCGTACCGCCAGCCAATCTGCGCGCGCCAAACACCACCCGCCAGGCCCACACCCGGCCGACGATTACGACGCAAGACCCGGCAGCGCAGCCTCAAACAAATCTCGCGGTACGAGTCTGAAACTGCCCACAGGCAGAGCTAGCAGCGATTTGCACGTCAAAAGAGCCAGTCAAGCTTAATTTTCCCTTCGCTCTGCAAATGGCGATGTGCGCTGGTGAACTGGCAGATCTCTCTCAAACGGGGATTTATTAGGAGGAGGCTGTGTTGGGAGGGGGCGTTTGGACGTTGTTGAGAAATGAGTGTTGGGGGGACAAGAAACAGAGTTGATGTGATGATTGCAGAAACAATCGTATCGCGATACCTCGAAGTCAAGATTTCAATGCACCAAGCATCGAGCCAACCCAGCGACAAGCAACACTCGCAAGTCTTGGAGTCTTGTCCCATCCTTCCTGCCCCAGGCCAAGTTTCTCGGCCGTTTGGGGCTTGTTTGCTTCGACTTTGAGCTTCGACCTGTTGGCTGCACTGGCTGTTGGAGGGAAACGCGCGGCCAGATGCGCGCGCCCCATACTTAAATTCTCCACTGCAAACGCCTACTCGTATCGTATTGGTTGCGCCGTCTGGAGTTTGATAAATAAAGCTCTACCGTCGTCGAGCAGATATTCCTTCGAGAAACGCTCTAGCCGCCTGCAGGCCTTGTACTGGGTGAGAGATGTCATCGTCGCTATGAAAGGCTTCGAGGGACTGGCGTTTTCGGCACGAGGAAGAGTGAGCTATGGGAAGTAGATTGATCGCATACTTGCCTTTGCCGATCGCTTGGCTTTCGGCGAGTCAAGAAGTATAGTCAGGAACTACCGATTGCTTAGAGGCATTGGCACGAGGGACTCTGTCAAGACCTCAGTCTCAGTCTGAAAGCAAGAGCTCTGTGTCTACTGCGTGACGATGCACTTGGAACAACAGTTGAGGCCGCTTTCTGTACACGATACATGTACACGAGCAATTAATACGTACGGAGCTCAAAGTACGAGGGTACCAAGCCCTCGGAGTGCAAAACCACCCCGTCGTAGTAGTCAGACTTCGTCGGACTCCGCGAATGTATCCCAAAAATACATGTACATGTACCCAACATGTGAAGTGAGCTTCACGCACATGCATGCATCATGCATCAGACAACTGCGCATATGCAGAGAGAGAGCGAGACTTTTGAGATTGTAATACTCGTTCTTCTGTTTTTTAATGTCAATGTTTTTTCATTATTGATTTTTCTATCTGCCCCCTCTGATCATCAATCCCAATCCCAAGGCGAGAGATCTTTTGTTCTCGCCTTCTGTCGTGCCATAAGAAGCCTTCAATCCTTGCCCGTCAACCCCTCATCCCCATCCCAATCAACCACAGCAAGCATGAAAAATCCATCAACAAGAAAAAGCGACAGCATTTTCGCAGTCTCCAAAAGTCTCCAAATCTGATTTTCCCCTTTTTGTCATTTCATTCAGCAAGCCATCAAACCACACCACCCACCAATCAACCCCCAAAAAACCCTTCACAAAGAAGAAGAAGAAGAAGAACAGAAGAAAAGTAGAAAGAAATAGAAAAAACCAATCACGCATGCCCATTCCCATTCCACCCAAAAAGTCTGAATGTTTTTTTGGGGTTCTTTAATGCCATGAAGTTCCCAAACCCAAGCCCGCCCAATATGCTCCCAGAAGAACTCCAAAACCAATCCGCGCCAATGTCCGTATGATTGATTCCCCAGTCCCGAGTCAAGAGTGAAGTCCTTTACTGTGCAAAAAGCAAGCCCCGAAAACGTGAAGAAGAAGCATCCAAAAGAAGAAGTCGAAATCAGCCGGTGTGTGAACGGTAAGGAGAATTGAGTAATAGTCATCGCCGTGTTGGATTGGGGTGTTGCGGCTATTCGAGGCAGTGAAGCTCTTTCGCGCGCTGGGGGAGGGCCACTGCTCCTTTGGGAAAAACGACGGGCGGGCTCGCTCGGTCTTAGATCCCAGTGGTTAGGGGACAGTACTCTATGTGTGCTGTCCTTGGCGATTGCAAGTGTTGGCGAGCCTTTGGCCTTGGCCTTGGCCTTGGAGTGGGAGTTTTGTTTGTACCGGTATGTCTGAATCGTCCCCGAATAAAGGAGACCATGCCACAATGAACGTTCAGCCAGCCCTGTTGTCCTTGGTGAGTTTCGTCAACGTGTCGGCGGAAGACTGCTTCGAACGCCAGAACATCAATTTCTTCAGTCTGTGCTCCTTCTTCGCAGGTTTGGGGGTAGCCGTAGGAACGGCGTAGGCGGTTTGCGGACGAGACTCCTCCCCTGTCTTCGTTCTAGGTCCGAACGATCCTCCCACGAGTTGCGACAAGCTCTGAATGCTGGAGCGTTTGCGGCGGCGCTCGGCGACCATGTTCGGATCAAGTGTGCTCGATGCGCCGGAAGAACTGCGGTTGCCAACGTAGCCGCTGCTAGCGCCACTGAAGTCGCGGTGCGAGTTGTTTGCGTGAGCTGTGCTGAACATGGTTGAGCGGCTGCTGGTCAGCGAAGGGACATCGTCGACAGACATGCGGACTTCCTGAGGTGGTTCGCCGGTAGTGCAGGATGAGACTGTGCGGTTGTCGTTGATGGAGGAAGCTGAAGTGCCAAGGCGAGGAGTGTCGAATGAGCAGGGTCGGCCAGGGGAGGACGAGGAGAAAGTGGAGGTCTGGTACGTTTCCGGTGTCATCATCGGAGGCGCCATGGTCGGATAGTACATTCCCTCACGCTGGGAAGCAAGCAATGTCGGCGTGTCGCTGGAGTCGGAAGACTTGGTAAGAGACGGTGCTCTTGGCTCTTCGTGATCCGGGACTATCTCAATTCCAGAAGATTGTACCTCCACTGGGGAAACCTCCTCGGCTATGGTCTCTTCGATGATTGACGAGCCTCGCCTTTCGTTGAGGTTGTACGGAGCAGAGAGACGAGTGCTGTTACCGTAAGACGAGGAAGGCCTTTCGACTTCCCAGTCATTGCGTCGTGAAGACCTCGATTCGTCCGCGCCAAAATTGAGTGCCGAGGTGTCAGCATCAACGATGGAGATGCCGATACCAGCTCCCTCCTCCCTTCCGGGCCCGTGGCTGGTGTGAGGCCGCCCGCTCCTTGGGCTGATCGGGTCATCTTCCTCCTCCTCTTCAAACACGTCGGCCATAGACGATTGTGGGGTTCCAGTACGTGAGAAATCGAATGGCATCATGACTGGTGCGCTCTCCGTCCGTCGGTGCAGGTATCCAGTCGGCACGTTGTTCGATCTCGCAGCGCTGTGAAGCTGCTTTCTGTGTGTCGAGCCAAGAGGGGGAGTCGATAAGCTCATGGCATCATCCAGATCAACCACCGGAGTAGAATCATCATCAGCCGAGCGGAAATAGCTTGGTTGATTGAAGGTTGGTGTGTTGAATTGCACACGCGGAGAAGGAGCGGCGCTTCCATCATCTTCATCTCCCAAGCCACCGTTTCCACCAAACACTGCATCCAGATCAGTCTCTGCAGCCGCGGGCGCGGGTTGCTCGGTATCGGACATTGGCAACATTCCAGGAACATCGAAGAAACCATCACTCTTAGGCCTGGCGGCTGTGGTCCTGGGTACCGGTCTTGCAGTCGGATATACCTTATTAAGCTCCTTGGATCTGCGGTGCAATTTAGATGCAGCCCACTCTCTCAGCCTTTGGGTTGAAGACCTGCGATCAGTGCGCGGTTCGCCAGCATCCTGATTGTCGGAGTCGGCAGGCGAGTCCTGTTGTAATGATAGAGCAGACAGTCTTGACCTTCTGTTGCGCGTGTAGAGATCGATGGCTCGCTCTTTCTCCTGTCAAATCCAAGGCTGCGTCCGAGAGAATGTTTGTTCTTGTGGGTTGTCTTGGCGTGTTCTCTGGGTTCATCGTCTGCAAAAGAAAGCGAAGGAGATGATGCACTCGCTTCTGTCACAGGGCTTCCCGGAGTCTTCAGCCACTCACCCTCTCTTTCGACTCGCTTGCTGATTTCCGTGGACAGACCGTTCCTAGATGGTTGTTCCACGATTGAGCTCATGTTACCGGCGCTGAGCGAGCGTTGCGGATGACGCGGTGGAGGCGATCCCATGCTGATCACTGATGAGATGCTGTTGTTCACAGAGTGGCCTCTAGACGTAGAAAATGATCCCTCGGATGAAATTGTAGAAAGCGGCCTTGGAATGATCTCGACGTTCTCAGAAAATCCGACTCGAGGCCGTGATCCAGGTCTTGCCGGTGACGAATCTCTCGACCCAGAGTCTGGCTCAGGCGAGGATGCAGGGCGATCAAGGGCGGGTGCTGGTCCAGACGCTTCCGCAGGATGCTCCAAAGGTGTGTTTGGCAAGCTCGTGCTGACTCTGGGTGAAGGCTCCTCCGTAGGCAGCATTATGCTCTTAACATCGTGGCTGGACAGCGCTGCAGATCTTCGGTGTGCATGTCCTCGCCTTCCGCCATGTCCAGGAATGGGCAATGCGTTACTGCTGCTCGGCTCTGGCATGGGCGGCGCGGCTGCTCTAGTTGGGCTTGTACTGACGGCGTTTAATACTCCAAATCTTGAATCACCTCCGACAAACTCACTTCCTCCTCTTTTGTGTCCTCGACGCGGAGTCAATTGAGGCGGTGCGTCCGCCGCAGACTCGTCAGGCGTTGCTTCTTGTAGACCAGAAGTGTTTGCGGCGTTGAATGAGAAAGTCGGGAGCGCGGAAGTCGTCCTCCTATGCGAGCCTGTGCTACCAGGTTGGGCACCTGGAACTCCGAGATGCATTGACGTTGGCCTTCGCCGCGAGGTTCCGGGGGTTGCTTGGAGATTTGAAGGGCTGGGTGTCTTGGGCTGCATGGGAAAAGAGAAGGTTGGATTGGGTATCATTTCAAAGGTAGGCTCGGTGACGGTTGGGTTTCCAGCCGCCATCATGTTTGAGATGCTGCTAGTTTGCCTGTGGTGACGAGACCGTCCAGGCAGTGCGACTTCGGCCATGGTTGCGTTGCCGCGTGTTGCCTGGGGCGGGTGGCAGATATCGAATTACTAGTAGCCTCCGGAGTTCATGTATCGCGTGTGTGAAGATGTGGTATCGATTCGCTGCTTCTTTTTGCCCAGGTGCTGTTTGGCAGAGTGCAGAGTTACGTCTTGAATGGGTTGTCGATGTTGCTGAAAGGATGTGGATCGCTGGAAACGCGGAACAGAAACGCTTCAAAACATGCAAGTGGTAAAGGGTGCAATCGAGGTCGAAGGAGGCTGGGAGGCCAACTCAAAGTCAGCAAGTGAGGCGTGCGGTCGAGTCGTGGATAATGCTGAGGCAGAGAGCGAGTGCAGGCGCGTGCTAGGCACGTACAGGGAGACGCTCGCGGAGCGTGGAGCACAGGCGACGAACGTGCGTGAAGCCAGGTGGTGGCGGTGGCAGTGGCAGTAGTCGTGGAGGTGTTGGTCGCGAAGGAAGGACTGGATCGGTTGTTGTAAAGGAGTGGACGGCAGCAACTCTTGCGCAAGCACAATCAGATGAGTGTGTCTATACGGCGTGGGATGTGCCTTGGATGGTGAGGAGGAGGTGGTGGTGGTGGAGGAATGAGGATGTCGGCGGGAGGGGTGATTGACGTGGGTGAAGGCGGAGGAGGTGGAGGGGGAGTGGGAGGTGGTGGTGGTGGTAGTCGACGAGGCGAGTGGCTCGTCGTCGTCGTCCCGGGCGAGTGTGTTGAATAGAGCGACGACAGGTACAAGAGACAGACGGGCAGGGCGGCACAGGCAGGGCAGGGCGGTGCCGGGTCGACTAGTGCGGAATCGCGCAAAGGCTAAAAGACCATGTGCATGATGCGCAAATTAAAGACTAGCAGCATTGGCCGAGCGATGGTAGGGCTCGTCAGCCTCGCGCCATCTCATTGGCAATCTCACGCCTATACTCTGATGTGCGCCTCTCTCCCTTGCAAACAACTTTTGGCAATAATAGCATGAGGTAGCCCACTGTAGCGTCTCCTCTTGGTGGTATGTGTTACTTACTATTACTTCCAATTGCGACATATACCACCCGTGCGTGCCCATCGACGTAACCCACGTTGTCGTCGTCTTCCTTCCTTCTCCTGCTGCGCCTACCGAAACACCTCGTCCTGGCATGGCAATCGTCGCTGTCTGCAACCAGCCGCACACACACACACACACACGCGGTTGATGATACCAGCATGGTCAGTCCTGTAGTATAGTCCAGACAGTACCGAGAGAGACCTTGATACACACTCTCACTCGCATCCATCGTCCACGGTAACCCGGCAAGGCCTGGTGACGCTTGAATCTGGGCGCGCTTCTCTAGCACATGTCAATACCTCCTAGTGTCTAGATGCCTTGCTTTTCATGCTGGGAGCAAGCATCACCGTTCCTGGCTCGCCTGGTTACTCGGTACCTCGCCAAGTAGGAATAGCTTTGCTCGCATTATTGCTCGCATTATTGCTCGCATTATTGCTCGCATTACTGCTGCTTGCAATCTCATCCCACGCTCAATACTTTACTCTCGATAGTGGCTCTTCTCTAGCTACATCTGCCAGATACACCACCACCTGCGAGGCTTGCCTCTGCATCCGCCGCACGCGCGAGGACGAGTCCCTAATTGGTCCACCGGCGCAGCTGCTAAGCAGCCACTATCAAAGCTCCTCTGCCCGTTAGACCACAATTATCTGGCGGGTTTTAATCCCCAAATCTCCACTCTCGGCGCTGCTGCTGCCTCTAACCGACGCAGACGTGCAAATATGCAATGCTGTTGCACAGCAGATCTGCTGCTCTGCACACACGCCTGCACAAAGGCGCGTTGCTGTGCTGCTATCTCAAACGTGCTCGGATTGCAACATCTCCGCCCTGAAAATAGTATGGTTTCCGCGGGCACGGGGGCCTCGTATAATGAAACCGGCTCCGGCATAACGAAAGAAATGTGCCTGCCATCCTCCGCATATTGAACGGCTGCCCGTGTTGGCATAAGTGTGGGCCCTAGCTTGCCTGCACGCTCCAGGACTTCCCTGTACGATGCCGTGGATACGATCAGCATTGGCTGGTACCCGAGCCTATCCGCGCGCTCAAGCTCAAGAGCTGTTTGCCTCTGCTTGCGCACACTCGGACGCCACGCTGCTGATATCTGCATGCTCTACGATCCAGCGCCACAAGCAAGGCATGATCCTACTGCCTTGTTGTTCCTGCAAGATAGTGGTCGGTGTTTGCGCCGGTCAATTGGTATGCCAAATGCCGCGAAGAGGCATGTTGTCAGCAAGCGAGCCGCGGGAGGAACGACTTGGTAGCCAGCGTCGGTTCAACTACGCAGATTAGTTTGCAGAAATTCGCCGCGCTCTCCAACCACCAGCCCGAGAAGGCGAACCGATGCAACTTTGAAAGCTGATCAGGGTCTTACATTAGACTACAGCGTATACGCCGGTCCCAGTGAATTTGCGATGCACCAATTCAGGAACACGTTGTTGTCGTCTTCTCGACGCAGAAACAACAACGGCCGTGCCATCACACGAAACCTGCAAACAAAGCGCGCGACGTCCCACAGAAGACCCTGAAGTTTGGACCGCTGCGAGCGAATTACTTGCATGCAGCTTTCTCTCCCCTGGATCTCCACCCCCGCCCCATCAGAGCGGCTGCGAGCCAAACAAAAGTCGCTGTGTGCGATAGATCAGCACAGCGAATTCCATCGTATCCACCATCTCCATTCGCATCCCGCCTTGGGGTGCAGCAAAGCTCGCAGAACAAACGGCTCGAGGGCTCGTCTGCTCGTGAGCTTCGAACAAGCTGACGACGATGGTCGTGCAATCTTCGGGCATTTCCTTACAGCTACCCTGACACGCCATACGCAACATGTCTCGCAGTCCGGCAGCAACGTTACCGGACAGGGAGAGTGCATTGAGACCCTGCAGCGGCTATGGCCTCTGCATCGTCTCTCCGTTACTGGGGGAAGGGGTTTGCCTTGACGCGTCGGGACCTAGAAGCGACAACGACACGCGAAGGTTGCCTTTCGATCTCTCGACGTTTTATAGATACTCCAGGATCGCATACGATGATTGCGCAACTACATGCGATAGGAGACCCTTGGCTTGGAGACCACATGCTACGCCCCAGTACTGAATCTTGCCAAGAAGATCACAGCATGGGAATTACCAGAGCCCTTGCAACTAACACCTATGACTGTCTTCGGTCTCTGACCTGACATGTCTGTCGTCTTTACCAGAGCTCGTGTTACTGCAATGCCGTTGGTGCGCGTTGCTGTTCAACGAGCTTTGTCTCATCCTTGTGAATCTCTCCTTCAAGCGGTGAGCGTCGATTGACCAACCAGCGTGACGCAAATCATTCAAAGCACGTGTCTGCAACATGTGTGCACTCGCTGCTGTTGCCGAGCAATCTAATGAACATGGTCGTGGTGACACTTCACCCAGCAGCATTGACATCCCTGCTCTTGCTCGTACAATGAAGTCGTGGTGTTACGCAAACAGTAGATCTCCTCGTTTCCGCATCTTCACCGACCGACACCTTTGGCTTGCGATGTTGCACGATTAGACAACTCTCTGAAAGCTGTGAACCCTAGTAATATTCGAAATGAGTACCTTCTCGGAGGTAGGAACACTAACGACTGGACGCCTCTCTTGTCTTGATTCATCAGTACGCCTCAGTCTCAAGAAAGGGCAATTGGTGCCAACGATTGCCAACAATACTCACAGTCCTGGTAGCCTGAATGAGACGAAATCTCACTTGATAACAAGTCTCACTACATGAGGTGCATTGCGCCTCAAGCTATGGCAGCATGTTGAATGACTGAAATGCCTGACTCGACCGAAGCGGGTTGGACATGCGAAACGTCTGGCGAGATGTAATATTCACAGTTCAACATCCATGCATAAGCAGGCTGATGATTACTACACATGTATGGCATGATCTAATCATCCCATCCTAGACTTCTACCAGAAAGGGCCCTGCATCGGAACGTTCCTCTCACTCCTCAACGCCTCGTTTGCAATTCGAGAGACACAACAGCAAATCACCCTCAAAATGTCTCAACGACAGCAAAAAACCGTTGCCCCCGGTGATTGACGCCTTAGCTCAGCTATGTCAAACACCACTTAAACCGAGACAGGATTCTGCACGCCGTTTATCTTGCGACGGTCATGCGTCTCCGTTTCGAATATACAAATTAACTAATCAATCCCACGTCCCTCTCCCCGCGCTTGCTGTGCTTAGATTCGATTTCATTTCGACGATGGATTCGTGGCAGCATCTACTGGGTCTTATCGTCGCGACGGATATCGTCTTCATCACAGGGATATCAGGCGCGCTAGTCTGGCGAGGAGAGCTTGTGGTTTGCAGACACGGGGTTATCTCATCCTGCCGCGTTTGCTCTTTGCGTCAATGCTGTGTTCAGGCTTGATGTGATGTCTCGTGACCAGAGCGGCCACCATAAGGTTCTGCCTTTCCACAACGCTGACACCCCGGATGTGACTTGTTGTTACTTCGCAGCTGCTTGAGCATACCGATACGGTAAATGCCAATTTGCGCTTCAAGACGACACGACCGTCTTCTAAATTTGCACAACTCACAAAATTGCACGCCAACGCTGAGACGAAGTGGGATTACTGCGCCGCAAGATTCTCGCTTCGATCTTCAAAGGGTTTATGGTGTGCGCGGAATCATACCTCGAGACCTATATCGCGTCCAATGATACCAAGCTGCAAGAGATCCATGTCAGACCAAAGACGGAATTACATCCTCCCTGTCTTCCCCAAAACGTCAAAGCGAGGTCGGCTCCATCTCGCCCAACACCACCAAAATTGGGATCTTATCAGATCATCACCTCATGTGGCGAGCAAACTCAGCCCGCACGGAGCAGATAATGCCTCGAACCCTTCAGCCTTGCGAGACTCGTTCGGTGCTCTCTCGGCTTTCCCTGTGCATGTGAACGTAGATATGGGCGGACCGACGGTACGGAGGACATACATACAAGGCCACGGAGCCAGGGCGGAGGCATCACGGCTGTCTGCTTTGATGAAGTGGTTTTGCATGCCTGTTCGATCTGTTGCTGGGGATCTTGAATCGCCTATATAAGGCTGAGGAGAGGTAGGTGTTATTTCGTCGTAATTTTTTCCTTGTCCCTTGAGCGAAGATACTACATCATTGTTGTTCGAAAGTCGACGAACGATCTTGTCTATTCGAGATGGCTACAGAGAATGTGGTCATACCTACGGGTTCTGCAAACCAACCAACCGACAATGCGAACCAAACATCCGATCGAAGCAGCTCAATCTCCTCCATATCGATCGAAAAGCAAGCACAAAGAAGCAGTACACAACGGAACAGACAACAAGATGGCATCGAAGCCGACGCTCTCGACGAGCTCAACCTCCCTTACCGCACCTTGACATCCGAAGCGAACATGCAAGCATACACAACCGAAACGCCCTCAGGCAACATGCTGCGCGAAGTGCAATCGAACAAGACCGGCCGAACAGAACGCTACGAGCTCGTCACCTTCACCGTGGGCGATCCGGAGAATCCAAAGAATTGGAGCAAGGCTTTCAAATGGTGGTGCACGATGATGGTTGCCATCACATGCTTTACCGTCGCTTTCAACTCGGCAGTCATCACGGCAAACATCGAAGGGCCGGCCGAGGAGTTTGGGGTTAGTGAAGAGATCTCCCTCCTGGCCATCACCATGTTCGTCATCGGATTCGGTGTTGGCCCTATGGCTTTCGCTCCCATGAGTGAGATCTTGGGACGCAGGATCATCTACGCGACCACCCTTCTCGTCGCTGTCATCTTCATCATCCCCTGTGCCGTCGCTCAGAACGCGGCCACGCTCGTCGTATGCCGTCTCATTGACGGCATTGCCTTCTCCGCCCCCATGACGCTCGTCGGAGGCACCTTAGCAGACATGTGGAGGAACGAAGAAAGAGGAGTCCCTATGGCGGCCTTCTCAGCCGCGCCTTTCATCGGACCCGCCATCGGCCCCCTGGTCGGAGGCTTCATCTCAGACAACCTAGGCTGGCGCTGGCTGTACTGGATCCAACTGATCCTGTCCGGCGTGATCTGGATCCTCATGACTTTCACGGTCCCCGAGACCTACGCGCCCACCATCCTCGCCAAGCGCGCCAAGAAAATGCGCGCAGAGTCCAACGACGACAAGTTCGTCACCGAGCAAGACCTCGACATGCGGCCACTAGGCGAACGTCTGCGCGTCTTCCTCGTCCGCCCCTTCCAGCTCCTCTTCCTCGAGCCCATCGTCCTCTTCATCTCCCTGTACATGAGCGTGCTGTACGGCCTGCTGTACATGTTCTTCGTCGCCTACCCGATCGTCTACCAAGAAGGCAAGGGTTACAGCGCCAGCACCACAGGGCTAATGTTCATCCCCGTCGCCGTCGGCGTGCTGCTGTCCGCTTTCTGCGCCCCCCTCGTCAACAAACACTACCTCACCCTCGTCACCAAGCACGGCGGCAAACCACCGGCCGAAACCCGCCTCATCCCCATGATGCTCAGCTGCTGGTTCATCCCGATCGGCCTGTTCATCTTCGCCTGGACGTCGTACCCGGAGCTGTCGTGGGCGGGGCCCGCGCTCGGCGGCGCGCCGGTCGGTTTCGGTTTCATCTTCCTCTACAACAGCGCGAATAACTACCTCGTCGACAGCTACCAGCACCTGGCGGCGTCGGCGCTCGCGGCCAAGACGTGCATTCGCTCCTTCTGGGGCGCGTGTGTGGTGCTGTTCACCACGCAGATGTACCATCGCTTGGGCTATCAGTGGGCGAGCTCGCTGCTGGCGTTTTTGGCGCTGGCGTGTTGTGCGATTCCGTTTGTGTTTTATTTCAAGGGCGAGGCGATTAGGAGGAGGAGTAAGTATGCTTATGCGGGGGATGAGGAGAGGAACGAGAAGGGGCCGCAGTGAGGGCGTCGGATGGTGGTAGGTGGATGGTGGGAATGAAGAGGAAGTGGTGGTGATGGTGGTAATTTTTTTTTTTTTTTTTCCGTACATGATAGATACCTATAGAACATAGTCATGACGCCCTGTTGTAATAGCTAGGGGTGAGTAGTCAGCTCAAGCGAATGTTTGACTTATCTGTTCCCGTTCCAGGTATTGAAGATCTCATCTCTATGAGCACAGAAAGCTTCGGGCTGCGCGAATTTACATGCGACCAAGTCTAGAACGAGAAGTGACATGCCCTGCGAATAGAGCCGATTCGTGCAATGAGATGACTTCTAGTGCCACGACAGGCTCAGCCGAGCGATTGGCACCATTATGAAAGCCATTCACATGTGAGAGGAGTTCTCGGCCATTGGCAACTATGTGCAGAGACAATCCTTTCTCGGAAGGACCGACGATCTTGGCCGGAAAGCGAAGCGAATCTTCTAGTCGATTATGTGAAACGTGATGTTCGTTCGCAGTTCGTACGATGTCTGGTCGAGATGCGAAGAGAGCCGCGATACTTCCGCTGACGGTGTAGCACAGCCAGACAGGCGAGACAGGGAAGGCTTGCGAGGCAGCATGGGATGTTTGCTAGATTCGTCCTGGTTTGCGTAGCATTTCGCATGGAAGAGGATGCAACTCGCCTTGATAGAGTTGCATTCGGTCGATCCGTCTTGGTGATGTTTGCCTTCTGGAACGGTGTTCGGCAGAGTGCAAGGCGTCCTCGGTGTCGGCCCCGCAGACCGAAGGATTGACCGGTCGAGTCAGGCAGCTTTACCTGAGGTGTCAGTGATGGCAGTGCCGCAGACGTCAGGTGAGAGCTCTAGAAGGAAATTGTCTGGATGGGGTCGTTACACCATGCTGACCCTGTTTGTCGGGACAGGAAAAGAGGAGCAGCATTGAACGAATTTTATATGCACACTGCAAATCTCGGATGCATGGTATGGAGATCCTGGGGAGAAGATTGTCAGATCAGCTTAAAGACGAACGCCCTGGATCTACGTTTCAAGCAACGCGGGAGCTACTGGTTTGCTGGGAGATCGTCAGGTCGTGATACGGTGGGATTGTACTGTACTGTACACAAGTATAGGTAGCCGACCGAGCTGGGAGGGCCAGCTCCAGCTCGAGCTCAAGCAGCGTGAGGTTGGATTTTGCAGTGGTGCAAAAGACGTCAGACGTTACCAGAGCTGCCACGAGCCGCATCACTTAAAGCAACAGCACGTGATCTGAGGGCACCTTCCCGCAGTTGTTTGGTTTCGCAGCAGGCTTCACTTCGCTTCTTTGCAGGTTTGACGGGCGGGTGGTTATGCTCGTTCACATCATCACGCGTCTTTTTCTTCAGCTGCCAACAAGTTCGCTCTGGTGCCATGGCTTCGCACCACGGCTCACCGACACACACCAGCTCTGCCAGCCTGTGCCAGGTGCTCGCGCGATAGGCGAGCAGAGCGTCTGACACTCTGACTGCTTGCGGTCTTGCTCTCGCTGCTCTGACGTGGCAGCTCCGCCAAGCTGCCGTAGCGCGCGCCCGTCACATCTCTAGCGCATCCTGATCCTGACCGCACACCATGCCCTCTCCCTGCTCTGGCAAATCCGCGATCAGCGACGCCCCTGTCAATCAGCACCTCGTCCGGGCTCGTCACGGCGCGAAACTCAAAGCGGTCTGAGCCGGTGATGCCGCCCTGCTCACCTCCTGCACGCTGTCCTGTACGCGCCCCACCCACACTGCCTCGCTGGCCTCGTGCGTGCTCCTCTTCCATATCAACTGCATCGCCCGCCCCCAGCGCTCGTTCTCCTTCTGCATCCGTTTTGTCCTCTTGCTGCCCAACAACTGCTCGCTTTTGCTTTGCTCTCGTCCCTCTGTGACCCTGTCCCGGCGTGGCTACACAGATCCCGACAACGTGCAATCGTTAGCAGCTCTTACTTTGAACACAATTAACTATATACACTTTTCTTTCCTCGGTGGCAGCCTGCTACCGACTTCCCTGCTGTTTCTGCCTTCACTGCCAGGACATCCCTTTCACCCCAGTTCCCTCTGGACGTTTTGGACTCGACCCAATTTAAATTTCCAGGATGACCACTCGCAACCGCGAGCAGAACTTGGCCTTCAGGTACTTACCTTTTGTTGCGTTTTGATTTTGAATTTTACGGCGTTTGGAAGACCGTTTATTTTCTTAACGTTCTTTTCGTTTTGTTATCCACTGGTTTTGCTGGATCAAGACTATTTTGGCGTATGGCCAACTCTCTTCTGCTGGAACCCGCGCAATTCAAAGGATCGACCGATCCATGGGTGCCTCCTTGGGCTGGATTCGACACGCCAATGCTGAGATGACTTCTGGGACGCCCGTCCCATCGACAATGTGCGGGCAGAGGCTCCGTCTCTGCACCGTCAACCTTCTGGAAATGCCATTGGAACAACCTTCGGAAGCCTGCCATGGGCCACGGACTCTTCATCAGCCGGATCAATTGTAGTAGTTGCATTGCAACTGTAGCTTTAACGCTGCGAGACTTTTGATCGCCTTGACGGCTTGCACACATTCGCTGGCAAGAGAAGTCAGCGTCGAGTCTTGCATGCTCTCTGCCTGCTGGTTTTATTCCTGCTGGAATCTACTAATCCAAGGACGTGCTTTTGTTCTTTTTGGTCCTTCCAAATCACAGCCAGGTTGCACTTACTCAGGACACGGCCACACTTCGGACGACTCCCACCACTGCATGCCCTTTCGGATCACGACACTCGCTCACTACGGTCCGCCCGCGGCTTGGATTTTCATTTGTCTCTTTCCTTTTGTTTCCTTTTGGGGTTTGGGAGTTAAAGTCATGCCGTGAAGTCAAACTGACAAGTAGTTTCATCAGCGAGGAGCTTTCCCATCTGAATTGTCCAGGATTTCTTTTCTCTGAGCCAGGCAGTGTGGATAACTGGTGCCAATCTCTCCCTGGTGGACCTAATCTTCCGCCCACTCCCCCGGACACTGATTCTGAGCCGGACATGACTGCCCAATGGAGCCAGACCTCGATGCCAGAGGATCAATGGTACACAGGAGCTGCACAGGACCACAGCACATACGTGCAGACTTCTAGCAGTGAATGGGATGCCCAGACCTTGTTCTCGTCAGCCCAGGATTTCTCAACTGTGGATGCCTTCCACTGGACCAACACAACCCACGGATCTGTAGACATGGGGTTGTCCCCTGTTTTGAGCCAAGAGAGCCAAAGCACACGTACCCTAAACTCATTTTCTGAGCCGGAACTGCCTCCAGGTTTGGATCTATCTTTCACATCATATGAGCCTAACTGGGACAATGCCGGATCCATGATGGCCCAGGAGACACAAGCTTTGCAGCGCCCGCTGCTCGGAAATGCCTTTGTTCCCTCGATGGATGACATGCCTCTTGGAACCCAGATGGATGATGCCTTTGCCCAATGGCCCATGAACCTCGGTGGATGCTCGACCCAGCCGCTCTTCTACCCGCAGAGCGGCCAGACAGCGCGCCATGCCATGAGGTCACCACCTGTTGCTGCGCCCAGGACTTTGCTGCCCAGGACTGAAGGATCTATTGCTTCTACTGCACCGGCTTTTGCCCAGTCCTCCTCGCAGAGGACTAGCCGATCTTATATTCAAGGTCGTGCTAGCTCTCGCAGGTCGTCGCAAAGCGTAAGTAATGTAGCTTTTGCCATGCACGGAAGCCCAAGGATCGAAGCCGGACAATACCATTTCCACAGGCCTGCCACATCTGATGTTGCTAAGACTTCCTCCATGCCTGATGCCATGGACCCTTTCCAGACTGTGAACCCATCTGCCCAAGGAATCAGGACCTATGCCCAGGACTCCGTTTCGGCCATTACGGACCCTGCCGCGGAGGAGTTTACTGCCTTTATTCAATATGATCAGGAGGAGCAGTCTGCCCCCACCGTCCCATCGAGGTCAGAAAAACATTGGATCCTTGTCACTGCTCCCTATACTGACTGCTTGTAGCCACCCCTCATCCCACGCCTTGACTCGCAACGACTCCTCGCAAGAGACTGTCCGCCCTAGTCATGCCAAGACGGAGCTGGATGTGAAGGCCATCAAGGTTTCTCCCAAGTCCGCAAGTGTTCTGCCAAGTGAGGTCGACGAAGGCCGCCACAGGAGCCACCCGTTGTACTCCCAAGGACCTGATGCAGATGGATTATTCCGCTGTCCATTCCGGGCTAAGGAGAACTGCCCACACAAAGCCACCAAGCTGAAGTGCAACTACGAGTACGAACGAGATTCATCCCCCTACTTGCGCGCCAGTGCCCTTTCTAACCATCATCTTTGTTATAGCAAGTTTGTCGACTCCCAC